>JACCGJ010008327.1:0-14351 GCA_013407085.1 Atriophallophorus winterbourni | reverse complement strand
ACAAGTATTTGCTATTGGAATAATCGTGTCGTTTCGGGTATATTTGAGTAGCAATCAATACTAGATGACATCTCATTTTTTGATTCCTAAATATTTCGAATCATATCTAGTTCTATAACATTTTATCATAACAATCAAAAATTTGTTTTACTAGTTAAGCTTCAATCCTCATTATTGTTAATTCCTGCAGGTATACGTTAGAATTTCCCCGTGTCAATTTTTGTCTCATTAGGCACATTTCCTGCTACAAGATATGGAGTTTGAGCTGCACAATTTATAGATTCGCATAAATTGGGCAAGCATGAATAATAAAAGTGTTGAGTTTTTACAATATTAAACCTATTATTAGAGCCATCAATATGTCACTTACAACAGTTTCCCTGTTTGTTATTGTATACTGCAATAGAATGACAATTTTAAGTTAAGTTAACAGCTTAACTAATACGTTTACAATAAAACAAGCAATGATCACATTGGTAACATTTTTAATGTTGGAGTTGCTTGTCTGTAAAACCTGCCCATAAAAATCAATCCCATTATTTGATAAGTTTTAAATTAAGGATATTTTTTATTAAAAAAAATTTGATATTACTCTCATATGATATATAATATAGATAACCTGCAATCATTTTCCCTTTCTGTGTTTGCAACGTCATAAAAAGTTGTGTTCGACTTGCTTTAACGACAAATGTTAACCTTTTTTGTACCAAATGAGAGGCTTCAAATTCATTATAATACCAACAAACCCCGATGACGGCTTTGTTTCCAAGCGAAATAATTTCAACGAAAGTTCAAAATATGAAACATATCGTCCTATTAAAAACCAGAAATGTTTTTCAAATGACGACTTGAATATGCACAGAAAACGCGATTAGAAAACGATGAACAAATAGGTAAGTTTATAATCTACGTTCAAATACGATTGAGAGGAATTAATTTTCTGAATTCAATCATTATACCATTATATATATATATATATATTTATATAAATATATATACATACATTTTATCCGTTAATTTTTTATATATGTGAATATATAGCATACTTGTTTCTCCCGAATCGGACTGTTTAGTCACTCGAAAAGCTGCAAAACTTGAACATTCACGCGTTTGTGATGTACATCCATGGTCGACATCGACCGGCCAACAACTTTAACTCTCCATTGACAAGAAGTATGACAATTTTATAGGCAGATCAGCTGTAACTTGAAGCACTAGACTCCGTGTCTGACTTAACTGCAATACTAAATACAATACTGATAACAATTACAGCATGCGCACATATTCTTTTAGTGTGTATGGGCCGATTTCTTCACAATCCACGTAAGGATCTAATAAAACCTTCAGCATTCTTCAACACATTGTTTAACGATGCAGGAAAAATGCATATTTGTTTTAAAAGCCTGCATTCTCATATGCACAGATGTATTAAACACCATGTTAACTGAGTGAAGTTTGTGATAAAACAATGACGGAATTGTGTACGGATTACATTACAGCGAGCTTAACTCAAAAAGTGGACCTTTTGGCAAAACGTATTCAGAATAAAAGTTTGATATGATTTGTTATTTCCCAGAGTGATTCAGAGGCACAGTATGGAGCGAAATTTATAAGTTGACAATGGATTACACTGCTGCTAGCTTTTAATCGTTTTAATTTTGCCATGCACACTGTGATAAAGAATATTTGTCAAGTTTTAATTGTGTAAAACGCTGTGCCAACTTGACGTTACTGTGCTTTCAGTGAGGTCTCAATAATCGCTTGACATTAACGAATGTAATATCGATCGTTATTTTAAATAGATTTAAAACGTTTTTCTGTGATTCGCCTCAATATTTCGAGCATACTTCATGTTGGATCGTGTAAATTGTTTATATTGACCAGGTCAATCACCTTCGCTAGTTCCATGATCAAACCTGTGATCGAACGTGCTGGCTTTGTACAAAATTGCAACATGGCGGTCTAATGACACAATTTAATAGCACACAGAATCGCAATATTTGGTAAAGAATACTTCATTGAATACTAAACAATTAGCGCGGTCGACTCAAATATCTGCTCAATATTGCTCACCATCGACGACTTGTTGCTCATCATTTTGTGCATGAAAAAATAGGAAAGTAATAAAGTGATTTTTTTGAATAATTAATCACAATATTTATGAATATCAGGCTTTCCTTTCCACTAATTGTGCTGTTTCGATTTTATAAAAAAATTGATAAGTTTACAGTATTTTTCCAATGGGGTTTGTAAATATTATATTCACATTTAAGTTTCGTAATTAGTTGGCCTATATGGACTCCCTATTTGGTGCTCCCAAAAATTGTACACATTCATTTTTGATGTTTTTGGATAGTCTACCAAAAATTTTCTTCACTATTTTTTCGCCGTTCTTATATTTCTTTTAATCTATCCTACCTCCTGTTGGCTCGCATTTACATGATTGCACCTGCGCCATATTTTCTGCTTATGGATGCTCGTAATTGTTATTTAAACTAATCCTGGATTTTCAGTGTTCAGGTAATTTTTTTGCGTTTGTGTATATTTGTTTAGTCCCGATATTTATAGAAAATCGTTCATTACGAAAAAAATCGGTTTTGCAACCTTTGGACAATTTTTATGCGTAACTGTAACCGGGTTGGAAACCACTATAGATTGCTATTTTGAGCTATTCGGATATCGTCCCTCAGAGTATCAATTAACAATTTACAGGGTTGACTAAACTTATAACCCGTAAAATTGTTATTCGATATCAGCATTAAAATTAAGTTTCATCACCAATGTAGCCCATTATTTATTTCAGAAAAAAGAAAATTGTTTCACGCAAACACACCAATCTTGAACAGGGCAGCCTTTCTTTATATGGTTTGTTTCGGATGCTGAGAACTAGTTTCGTTGAGCGGTGATAGATTCGCTGCATAAGTTCCACATCCCTCTTGAGCCACGGAGACCATGACTGCACACCGTATTCCATGACTGGTCTCAAGTATGTATTCATGATCCTTGGGAATATCTTGGGCGAAAATTTTCCAAATACACGTTTTTGAGTAGATGTAGAACACGTGTTGCTTTTTTAAAGGCACTGTTAGTTTGAAGTGATGTTTTTGAACTGGAGCATATCCAGACACCCAAATCTTTTTCTTCACTGCAATTTTCAAGGGCATGCGAACATATGTGATATGTGAAATCTACTCGATTCCCCACATTCATGATCCTGCATTTGTTGAAGTTAAACGGCAGTTTGTTCTCCAACGACCAGCTGTGAAGCGTATCAAGATCCTTTTGTAATAGCAGACAGTCTTCCGGACTACGAATGCTGCGCCAAATATTTATGTCGTCCGCAAATAACGAAATGTTACATCGAACAATTTCCGGTATTTCATTGACATAAACCAGAAAGAGGATCGGACCAAGGACTGAGCCTTGGGGAACTCCGCTATTTGCTGCAATTGGTTTGGATAATGCACCATCAACACGTACCTGGTTAGTGCGATTTGTTAGGTAGTCATTTAGCCAATTCAGCAACTTTCCAGTGATACCAAACCTTTCAAGCTTCTGCAGTAGTAGGGAATGGTCAACACGATCGAATGCTTTTGAAATATCCAAGTAGCACGCGTGTATTGCTTGTCCTTTATCTACCGATTTAGTCCAATCATCTAGTGTTACCAGTAAATTAGACAAAAAGGAATAATTTCGTCTGAATCCATGCTGGTTCTTTGAAAGGAACTGATTATTCCCGAAGTGTTTCATTAAATCGTCAACAATGAGTCGCTCAAGTAATTTTGAAATCACTGGTAAAAGAGTAACGGGCCGGTAGTTGGAAACATCGGAGCGATTTCCACCTTTGTAAATTGGTGAAATTATTCCTCGTTTCAAATCTGTAGGAATCACTCCACTTGCCAGTGTTTGCTCGAACAGATAAGTGAGTGGTTTGTACACCAAACTCGCAAATCGCTCCAATATTTTCGGTGTTATTATGTCGGCCCCAGGAGACTTTCCGGTTTTAAGATTAAATAAACCTTGAAGGACACGTTTCTCAGTTACACTTATTTCGCTTAGGGCAACCGTGTTTGAAAGTGTTGGATTTGGGTTGTTTATTGTTGTTTATTGTTGTTTATTGTTGTATCGGGTTGAATACCGATGAATAAAACGTGGCTAAAGCATCACCAGTTTCTGCTGCAGTTGTTGTTGGTCCAGCTGATGCGCAAACGGAGGAGGTACGCCACAATCGAACGATATGCAATTCGTCAATGTCGGTCAAACGAGCTCTGCGTGACGAGGGCGTAAATTGTACCGGTTGGGACGAAATCGACTGATAAATCAAATCGAAGTGACAACCGGGTCTTATATGTTAAGGATTGTGATTGTCTGTTTGCCAATATAAAATAAGGGTGTTCCATTATTTGTCATTTGCGTAATACACTCATTTGACCACTCGGCTACTTTGGTGTTCATGGATTTGTTGGAATAACGTGATAAGCTTTGGACAGGTTGACTTCATGGATGATTCTCGACACAATCGATATAGGTGTGTGAAACACGCACCTGCTGTGGTTAGTTTTGTACGGAAATGTAACCATTGAACGCTAGCAGCTGCTCGTTGACCTCTAGTGACTTGATTCAATCGAGTCGGGCTACTCTCCGTAATTGACCTCACGCTACAATATCTCAAAGTTGAACAATTATATGTTAGTGTTCGGTTTGAATATGTATGAGGTCGATAATGTATTCATAATAAAAAGCAATTTGAGCGTCCAGCAAATTATCAACGGTGTATCGATCTGCCAAAGCATGAACCACTTCATATTAAGCGAACAATGGTTTCACCGATATCTCCAGTACTTTCGAACATGTATATGGGGCATTTCATCAAAAACGGCCTTAAAATGAAGGGCATGAGCCACAATTCTTTTGGCGCTGTGTTGAGGACACGTGTGGTAACATTACGAGAAATCAGTTAAAAGCCTTATTCGACTATTTAATTAAATTTGAGCCACGTATTATGGTCAAAATGGGAGCGAAATGTGGCACAGTCACTCTACCATTTATCAACAATTTAGAACAAAAAGGAGACAGGAAAATAAAAACTTCTGTCTATCGGAAATCTATCGATACGGATGATGTACTACGATATACTTCAGTTTATTCAAGACAGGTCTACAGGTCTATAGCTTTTTACACTTTCCATAAGATAGAACACATTTGCAGGGACGAAAGAGACCACGGTAATTAAAAAATGTTCAAAAAAGCAAATTGAAGAAAGTAAAATACACGTTAGAGAATACAAAGGAGAAAAATTGGCAAAGGGTAGGTAAAATGCACACTTGCAGCGATACTTAGAATCTTGAACAAGGCAGCCGTACGCGTAACTTACATGTAATGGAAAACTATCCGTTTGATTCTGATGCACCTCGAGCTGAAGACACCTGTAGCTAGCGTTAAGAACATCATCATCATCATCGAAGGCAGCAATACACCGGTAGCACGTAACGAATGCTTAACTGCCATACAACCATGAAAAAGTAAAGTCCTAAAAAATGGGGAAGGGTGGGACTTAAATTGCTACGGCTTCTATAGAAGAGTAAGCACAAACAAAAATAGGAAGCGGTGCCTACACCTTGAACGGAACATGCATTCAAACATATTTCGTGAACGAGTAGAGCAACATCAGCACGGCGTTATGAACAAATTCTACAGAATCAACTGTAAGGATGTTCGAGGTTTACGTAGGGACGACTTCATGGGAAAGGTGTACTAGAGTCGCAAAACGACGAAATCGTGTCGGGAGACAGTCCCGGGATACAAAGGAAAATCAATCCCTTATTTCTGATTCTGCCTTGGCGGAACACGGTTTAAATACAGAACACAGCGTCGATCTAGACAATGTGGGAATTTGAGACGCGGTATTACACTGTATAGCGAACGCCTACATGCGAATGTGGTCGAAATTACCAAGGCAGGTCGATTGGCGTTGGTTGAGGCGGAAATTTCCACAATTTTGTGCTCGGCACTGATGCGAAGGTAAATAGTTGTTATTCACATTATACTTACTTGTCAATTCGATTATTGCTTTTTTTAAAAATAGCTTAACCTTTGCTCCATTCCTTAAGTACGTTTACGCATGTGGGCGGCTGTTTCAACGGACCTTGACCGTGTTTACTTGTATAAGATGGATGTTTTGTGCTTTGCTGCTAACATCGTGCTAAATTGATTGGCCAACGGTAGTGAGCTGCATGCTGAAATATGCTCTATCCTCAGTACCATTTCTATTCCCCCTCTGTCTAGGCTTGGGCAACCTGACAGTATCTTAGCCCGCGTGCAGTCTCTGACTGTGCGGCACTCGGCCTGGATCAGTCTTGTGCTTTCATACCATCATACCATAAAATGGATGTGGATGCACAATAGTAGGCAAATGAACAACTGATACTGGTCACCCCCACCCGACCTCACACATTTCAGGCGTACCATAAGCTGTTACCGGTAGAGTCAAATCAGTTTGCTCACGCGTGCAAACGTTTTCCGATCGCTATCTAATCCGCGGTTTTTGCTATCATTGCAAAGATCGCGTTGCGCTACACATTTTGATGCTTCTTGCTGTATTCTAACGACTTCAGTATATATATTGACTCAAATTTGACCTACCCCGATATGTTTGGAAGTATCTCAATGCAGACATTCGCCAAAAGGTTTCCAACAAAGTTTAGGCATTATGCATCATTTCTCAAGCGGCTTCACCATCCATCTAAGAGGTCATCACACAAAACTGAATTACAATTTATCACTGGTTGATATTGTGCATTTCTCTGTTCCAATTTGAGTGCCATTTCAAGACAATTGTTTCTGCTACGCGATTTTACAGATGACTGCTTTAGGTGAAGAGTAAGTCAGTCCTTTCAGTTGTTTGTGCCGGACCTATTGGTGCCGCTTGATTTGACATATAACGTCCACCAATTGAAATGATGTCCTAACCAATTGTACACTCAACTGCTGATAAACGTTCATTAAAAATATACTCATCGTATCACATATATTCAGTCACTCTCTGGACATTATTGGGAATTTTCCACCATTTCTGAATATCTAGACTAAACACCTTTCTGGTTCAAATTGATTTGTTGAAAAAGATTCTTATTTTCTTTTTGTGATATGCAGTTTATTTAGATTCGTTTAACGCCGTTTTTCACATCAATACAGCACATAACAACATCACATATAGATAATAGTGTTAGGTTTCCGTTTACTAAACTGAGAATAACTCACACGTTTCATTTATGCGCGCGACGTATTATTGATCGAATACGCGGTGCACTTTGAGAAAGTCCACTTTTAGATCAGGTACAAACGCCATTGTTTTCGGGTCGTATTTTTATCTATGCTCAACGAACTGCAACCACATGGAATTTGCGGATAAGTAACGCAAAAATCGCAGTGCAGTCTGTACTAAAACACAGCACCCATAAGATACTTTTGTGGATGAATAGAAAAAAGAGTTAGAAATATGATTCCAACTCTGTCCGATGGTGGGTTTGTAAACCATCAGACCTGTTGCGTTTATGCAACACACATTTCGGCAATCCATGTTCTCGAAAATAATTTTCAACATTGAGAAGGATTCCATATCATTCGCATGGAAACTAAGATTTTGAAATCCTAATTGCTACTTGAGTTTCCGAACTTTGAAAATTGAACCTTCTACATTACCTTATGGTAAGAAAGAAAAGGAAGTATCGGTATACGTATGGAACACAGTCTAATCGTTCTAAGCGTTCCAGATGAAGCCCATACGATGGAGAATGCCAAATAAAATCACGACTGAAAACAGTGACCAATATGGCATAAAATATAGGGGCTAGTGACTGTGTTGTTGTGATTACCTTCAGTACACCCCGGTCACAAAATTATAATGGTGATGAACCAGCGTTTCTGAAACTAACTTTCCTATCAAGTCCTCTCACAGTCTTCGAAAAAAATCTCCAGAGAATTCAGAGTTGAAATATTTCCCAATGACGTTAGTATGAGTACATTAAAGACTGCAACACAAGCTAATACCCTGCGTCCAAGATATTGATAACTCAATCTCTGAAAATGGTTATATAAACCACAATGGTCCGACTCGCAAAGCGTTGGGCCAATAGACACCTCAAGTAAATCATCGCTGCATAACAAAACCATCATTAACTGTTCATCACCTAAGGCGCTGGTTTTGCGAAATAATTAGATGAATTACCCCATTCGAGCAATCATTACATGACCGCTGTGTCAGAGACGTGTTTCCATGCTGGCAATTGCCAACAAAATCATGCATTGGTTCGACCGCTAAAGTACAAGTTGTGAAATTACCGTGTAATATTATGCATGACGTCAATTCACAACTGTTGATGATACATGTTTTGATCTAGGGGATACAATGTGGTGTAGATTGATTCGGGATTCGGGATTGAACTCCATCCTGGGGTTAATTTATCGCCTAGCCACCTCAGCCGGTGCCCATAAATATATATATTGCTAGAAATAATGCCCAATGCTCTACGTCTAAGAGGAAATGAAATATTCATAATGGGTGATTTTTAACTTTCCCAGGCTTTGCACCAGTAACATGCGGATTATAATGTCCGTGATTTGAATAAAGTCATTTTCATTACAACCACCTAAATCACTTTACACGGCAAAAAGTCTACGACCAATCTTTATTACTAGATTTGATTCTAACATCCAAAGCAACAGCATTCGTGTTAATCTAGTAGCATAATTATATGTGAATCTTCCGGATACGGAGTCCTGTTAAGCAGTCCGAATTTATATTCAAATTTGTCATGCGAACTCCTGTGACGGCTACGTTGTAGTGTCATAGAGAAGAAGCACTTGCTTATTGGGCAACAGATAATTCGCAACATTTAACTGTATTTGGGTACATCACAACCCATCGTTGTAGAGGACACCAAATTCGGCGTATAAAAACACGGGAATCAGCAGATATCGGTTAAAGGCTCTGTCTGGACTAGCGCAGAAGGCGGCACCTGGGTGTGGTTCCGGTGTTGGTAGAGATTTTCATAATTCATTGGACGGTTAACTCTCACCTTACACTTGGTAGCCCCCCAGTCAATAAGATATCGTGTCGACACTGTCTGCTTTTCTCATTAAGTGCATCTGGATTAGAAATAAATCCAAATCATTTGAGCTTTGTTCAAGCGCCCTGGCATCTCTAGGATTTTTATTGTCTACTCAATGGGAGACCAATAAGTAGTGATGGTTAAATTGCTGATCATATACGTTCCCTTCTCTGAATATCCCCACTGATCTGAGGCAGCTTCAGAGTTAGTCGCGGAACGTTGTCATATAACGCATCCTACTGATTGAGTTCGAATTTTATTTTTATTGGATTTTAACAATTCCTGGGAAAGTAGTCCCATTCAGAGACAATTGGAAATGAAGTGCGCACCTATACCGCACATATTAATCCATGAAGTCTCAGACAAAATAAAATGCATCCGAGATATTTACACACCGTTTCTGAATGTTCCGAAATCTTGCTTCTGTTCCTAAATGAATTTACTTTTATATGAAAATATATAATTTCGCTGTTTTTGGTATAGAAAGTTTTTTGTCCATTCTGTGGGCAACACGGGTAACTGCTGCAGCTATGCCATGCTTCATGGAATCTTCATATATTTTGTACGATTTGTCTTCTGGTTTGATCAATATATCGCACAAACTATTAACCACTCATGCTGTATCTTTAATCACTGAATTACAGGTCGCACTGAGTGCATCCACAAAATCGATCGTACGAAATTTGGCCAATCATAAGCGTTGAGATATTTGTGTGCAAATTTCAACTTTTGTGTTTCATACATTTCGTCCGCATTTCACGGAGCACGGCGGAGAGTGCGAGTAAGCATTATAGACAATTATTCAAATTTTTACATTCACAACCAGTAATATATAATGATTTCATTTTGGAACAATAAAGATTATGATGGTTATATTCGAATCAATTGACTCCATTGTTGCACAATGATTATGAAGCAACGAACAGCTTTTTATTTATCCTATTTACAATCTAAACCTATTCAGCTAGAATGAGTTTAACTCCATGATCGTAAAGGTTTGATTCGCAATGCGGTTATTCTGACTTGTTATATTAAATAAATCTTAACTAATGAATCGATCTAGTGGATATAAAAGGTAGATGTATGTTTTGCGTTTCTTTTTAATCTTTCCACAATATTTCGTGGACGGACTAAACAAATGAATGTTGGCCTACTTCGGTCGATGTCGATAATCGATGTACATCACAATCGCATGAATGTTCATGTTCTGCAGCATTTGGAACGACTAGACAGTCCGTTTTTGGCGGAAAACCTCTCTCACAGCGCTTGCAACGGAAGTCAAAATTTGGTTGAAATTCATCGATTACCGCATTGGTTGTGGATCTGCGTTCATCAGCCAAGATCTGTATTTGCTCCTCCTCTGCTTGCAGACGACGCTTAACATAATGCCTCCAATGTGAGAGGTCATGTGCAAGTTCTTCACAACTCGCCGGGTCAATGCCAAGAGCATTCATATCTCTTTTGAAAACCTCTTTTGTAATATATCTACTATATATCTATATATATTATATATCTATATATATATATATATATATAATCTATCTCTCTATATCTATCTATCTTATATATCATACCATACATATATACTCTCCTTAGTATTGTTCAATACCTTAATTATGTGTTCGTTTTGCTATATTTTACTACTGAACTATCGTGCAATGTTATGGAATGTTTCCCGATCTTAATTTCTACAATTGTCATGATTTCTTTGTTCATTTAAAGGTCATACCATTATTATGAATATACGTGAAGCGCAAACTACCTGAGTGATATTGCAATGCATAGTTCGCGATCCCAAGTTGAATAGTAGCGCAATCAATGGTGAATTGAACGTGTTCAATTTTATACAATCTGATGGCTCAACTGGTGTTGTTGATCGTATTGTGGAACGTTCAGAAAACAGGAAAACCTTTTTGATCGGTGAACATATTCGAATTTCGTTGACCCGATTCCTAGTCCTGCGTGGCGCTTCATGAAATCTAGCAGATCATCAGATATTGAGCTGCCAAATGTGAGTGCATTGCATGTTTTGGTCTCCTTTCGAAATAATTCATTACTTCATTCAATCAGTCTAGTTTGCTTAAAGATAACGCGAGCTGTGCGGATGTGTCTACATTAAAATTTATTTATTACAATTTATTTTTATATTGAAAAATTAGAATTTTTTTCTCGTTGAAACTATGCAAAGTCCATCAAATAGACTTAAAATTCAATTTCTTGATCATTTGTAATATACAGCTCGGTATATCCTCAAACTACAGACGTTTCACATATTCAACTTAAATATATTTCAAAAGATGATGTTTCCGGAGTTTCACACGGATAAAGGTGGAAGTGTGCTGACTGTGAATAGTGCAACAGTTGATCATGAAGGTACATATACGTGTCAATATGCGAATATGATGAAACTAGATGTAGATAGATAGAAAATACAACTGATAGTCTGTTATTAGTTATTATTATTTATTAAATTTCCATTCATAAATGCCTTTATTACAATTGCATTGTAGCCGGACTATCAATCGCGAGTAATAGTTGAAGCAAAGCCGTGAAATTTCGCAAGTGCAGATAACAAATGTTTGCCAATTATGGTCGTAGTTATACAGAAGGCCACTTAGATTGTTTCATAGCATTCTTCAGATTGTTCCGGAATACTATCCCAAGGATAATGAGCGCGATAACACATACAGCTGCAATCACGTTTCCCGCAATCGCGCCGGAACTGAGTCCCCTTGATGGAAACACGACGGAATCAGTTTGTGAAGTTGCAGCTAATGATCCAGGTAGTTGAAGGCTCACGCTGAATTCATATTTCTTACCTAAAATGAAAAGCAAACGACTGTAAGTTGTGAAGCAAATGCAGCTGTGACTATTTCATCGGCAGAAATTAGCTGGTTCAAAAATGGCGAGAATTTGAATCATATAGGATCGGTAAGTTACGTTCATAAAGGTTTTCAAATTTTCCAAAGCTTCAAAAACAAAATTGTTTTATGTCTTTTATCAAAAAGCATGAACCGTATTCAAGGAGAATAGTATTGACAACGCAGAGATGCTCTTTTTTGATTGTCTTAAGAGCGGCAGGTGACATGACCAAGCGAATATCACCATTCTCGTGAAATTGATTCTACTACTAAATTGGAGAAAATGTATCCATATTTTGTCTCGGATTAGGTATTTTTAAAGAAGTATGCTGCTATGTTATGTGCTATAGCAACGAACATATATAGATAGAAATTGCTACATTTAGAATCTGAGGAATTTGCAGTTTAATTCTTTCGACAAATGCAGCAAATTTAAAGTGTGAGTAGTGAAAATTTTAAAATGTATTAAACTGTTTCAATACTCACTATAACTGATCTTACTCTCTCCACCTGACGACGGCAAAGAGCCAGAAACCGGTAGTGGTGTGTAAGTGATAAATATGTGAGCACCACAATACATTCTTCTTTGTCATTTATTTTCTGTATTCCTATATGCGTTCAGAATTTTGAGATCTGATACCTTTTGAAAGTTGGACAACTACATCCAATTATTAATTAAGCATCAACATATTATTTTATCTAACTGTTGTTATTCCCTCAATGCCCGTGAAACATTTTAAATGAATTATCCAACCAGTATCAGCCTGATTCATGTAGAAGAGAATTTGAGGATTACATATAAAGGTTTTCAAATCTTAGTCATCTACGAAATTAAATTTTGTTTTATTTTCTAATTGTGAACGACGGCAAATAAAAAAAGCTTTTAATGTTGATAAACTAGTTAACCATGATAGCATTTTCCATTATGATAGTTTGATCTTACTGAATCCAAAATCATATGTAATTCAGTGATGGAATATTCGCTCAACATTTCCATTTTTGCTATCCAATCGTCCGTAGAAATGCATTATAGTTATATACACTATCGATTACGACAGTGATCACTGTACTCGAATATCTCTCTTTAATGTGTTCATTAGCATTGTATGATCTCGAGCCCAATGTGTATAGAAACCTCGACCATAGCATTTTTATTCACATGCCATACGGTCTATACTACTATTCGCTGCTGGACCATTTGCAATTAAGGATTCTTGAATAATTCTATACTCAAGTTGACTCGGTTTGATTTATCTGTTCGAATCATCTATTAGGGATGAACATTTGCTTTTCGACCATGTTCTGAGAGTTATTTTTTACAATTTATTCATACTAATCAATAATTCTAATTGTTTTCAAACACAGAGTCAAGTTTTGCGGAATTGTGAAGACATTGAAGTTTAGCAATGTCGCCGTCAAAGGCGAATAACGTTGAGCGTATATTAGTTAATGTGTGGGGATGGGGTCCTCCATACGCGAATTCGGTGTTTTGAGTTATCAAACCGTGGACATTCATGATCCAATGCATTGTTTCGAATAACCACGGTTGGATAAATCAAAACACCGAATTCACGTATGGATGAACCCATCCCCACACATTACCTAATATACGTTCGACGGTATTCGCTTTTGTTAGCGACACTGTTATTCTTCAATGCGATATTCGAGGGGATCGTGAAAATGCTTTTCCTTGGCAAAAAGACGCCGGAATGCCCCGAATGGGAAACTCTTACCAGATTACGGTAAATTCATTGACTCTTGAAATACCATGCATTCCATCAATATGGATAAGGAATAAAGAACAATGACAAAGCGATTTACTCAGACCATAATTCTTTAATAAATTGTTGCCTTTTGCAAAGGTTTCGTGAATCAAATTGTAAAAATGACGTTTCCTGAAGATAGCATGATATGTTTTGAATTTGTCTTTAAGCAAGATTGACTTTCAAATAGATTCTTATGAATTGAGTGGGAATTATCATTTAGGATGGTATATATGATTCGATATCGAGAGTAAAGGAATTTGTCGACAACAATCCGCGTGAGGTACCTAGCTTGCGCGATAAATGATATTGATGAAACGTTTGAGTTGAACGGACATTTTTGAAGGAAGGGCAGAAATATAGCAGCTCGAAGGTAGAAAATATTAGTTAAACACAAGAGAATATGACGAACTAAAAACTTCTAAACGTCCTAATTCTGTTTAAACATGGTCATATTCAACTCCTCATTATCCTAAATTGCACCCGCTGAGTCTTTGCGACACATTGCATTGACTTTACATTTACAGAGTCAACTACCGTGTGCTAAACGCAGAATGTGTGCTGTCACAGCCCATAACGTGCGGTGCTCGGTGCGTCAGAGTTGAGAATTTGGATAA
>JACCGJ010008321.1:0-11003 GCA_013407085.1 Atriophallophorus winterbourni | reverse complement strand
TATTTCTATTTTTCTCAACCAGTTTAATGGATTTTCGCTTTTCCTTCTTCCTGACACTGCATCCATTTTCCTCTTCCTTTCGAGATACATATACGGAACTACGCCGATTCATCTCCCCCTGTATTGACTATTATGATACATAACCCCACTCTTTACGAAACGTTTCAAATGATGCCGAACCCGTTGAACTTCACCCGACCCCCTGTAGAGACAATCCTATGGTTATATTTTAAGCTAATAGCTTTGTGCACCATAATATACTATTGATTATTGCTCAAAAGATGTCCGTAAAATGGAGGAAAAATGTTGCAGAACACTATTCTTTTTTGATGACAAAATTCCACTCAAACTGAAGCTTATTAGTGAGTCTGAAAGTCCTCGACGTCAGTTGAACTTTATAGTGGATTTATTTTACGCTACTGCATTCTTTTCTTTACTTAGTTTGCCCTGCAAATCACTTTGTTCGCATAATATGTATTGATTGTATCCAAACTGTCACTTGTCGATTAATCTGCTGCACCAGCTGACCGCCACTAAAAATTGCACATTGACAGCGTAGATTAAATTGCCGCCATTAAATTTTCTCCCTTCGAATATCGAATCTTCAAGTTCAGTTCAGTTCGAATCTCGGGAACTCTCTTCCTACCGAAATTGTAGAATTGCAATATCTTTTTGCCTCCAAGTATCGTCTTGAAACTCGCTTTTTCTCGACTTCTCGTCGTGATTTCGTTGTTTCTTATTCTTTCTATATCTCACAAATTTTCAAGGCTTCACCGGAAGACGTGATGGGTCGTAATGCGTTAGTGTGTGTTCTTCCTATCGAAGAGCCACAGAAGTCCAGCTTAAGGCATTATAGCCAATCGTATCCGACCCACTGTACAAAATATCCCGCGTTCATCTTGAAGCTTGTAAGCTTTTTCTACCGCATAATCTATTTTTCTATTGTTCATGTATATGACATTATTTTTCACTTCGGTCGATGATATGCATCAGTTCAGTTCAGTTCAATTTGCACATGACTGTATGTGGCTAACGAGCCAATCGAGCGTCCAGATTTCTTTCGGTGGTATGCCACAGAAGAGCGTCCACCACATCAAACAATATCTTCACAAATAACTTCTGGACCTCGATGCCTTACAAGACTCGTCAGTTAGAAATGAACTACTTTTCAATGTCAGAAAATGCAAGGAATTGACTGTTGGAAGACATTTCGAGTACTCCTACACCATTGGTTCCCATATTCTTGAAAGCACTGACAAGGAGAAGGACTTTGGTGTGTGGGTGAGCAGCACTTTGAAACCGTCACATAACGTCACAGCTCTCTATGAAAAGACGTCACGAGTACTGCTACTGCTAAAACGCGTGTTCGGGAGTTTCACTAAGCAAACCGTTCATCGAATAATTAATACGTACTTGAGGCCAACCATGGAGTATGCGGTTCAGGCTTGGTCACCCTGGCTACAGAAGGACATCAGCCTCTTGCAGAGAATATATCACCGGACCACCAAGCTCGTACGCGGTTTAAAGCACAAACCATACGAAGATCGTATTGCAAGTCTCAATCTATTCGACTTTCGCTACCACCGACTTAGAGGTGATTTGATACTTATGTTCAATATACTGCATACCCCCAACCATCCCCTAAATGAACTATTCACGCGACTACCACCCAGAACCAGCCGGAGTCACGACTATACAGTACATATTCCCGACTCGAGACTAAACTGTCGAATGTACTTTTATTCTGTACGTGTATGCTTCACCTGGAACCTCCTACCTTGTAATGTTGCGCATTCACCCAACTTGGATATATTCAAATCGAATTTGGACAATTTCATGTTGACCAATCCAAACTTTGAACCCATATATTTTACACCATAAAAGCTTTGAACTTTGAAACCAGTTTCTGTCCAATGGATTTTTACTTGATTCCTGAACTGCTCAGTAAGCAAACAAATCCCGTTTTTTACCCGTGTTATTCGTAATTCCCATATTATTCTGTGGTTTTTGTCAAGCTATATGCTTTTTAGACCATTAAAATTGAATTGAATTGGTATGAGAGTAATCTGGAATGCAACAGAAAAACTCCCCTCATTCCATTGCTATCTTTATTAATATCGACGATGCGTTCTATCCATTATAGTTTCTAACCAATAATCGATTATCTTACCTGCAAGCGAGCAGACGATATTGGAACTTTACAAAATTTCCCGAAAACTTCATAAATATTGTTTATTTGCCGTTATAAGCAATATTATGAATGGATTTGGCGTTCTAACATGCAAGCCCCATTCAGGACATACCAGAGGAACTGCCAAATTTTGCTATAAATGATTTCTTGTCGATCAAGTTGAATATTTCAACCACCTATGAATGGACGTTGATGGAAGAGACGTGATTTGAGATTGATATTGAACGGATATATATATATATATATATATATATATATATATACACATATATATAAATATATCCAGTGATGATGTAGTCCATACGCAATTCAGGTTCGCCATATGGCCTTCTAGCAAATTATCTTCGACCAACTGTACAAAATATCCTGCGGTCATCTTGAAGCTTGTACGATTTTTGTACCACAATAAACTATTGTTCATTTGTTAAAGTCTAACCGTGTATGAATATAATCCAACTGAAACCACTGTACATAAGAATTTGTGTCAATATTATATTGCGAACGCTGAATTGCGTATGAACTTCATCATCACTGGACGTCTTGGGCTTTTGAATAGGAAAAACACGCTCAGAAGCATTACGACCAACCTCGTCCTCCGGTGAGCCCCGCAGAAGCTGTGAGATAGAGTAAGAAAGCGAAAAGTTTTATTCATAACGAAAAAATAACTAAATGTAAGCGATTGTCGACACGACACATACAGATTTGAAGAAATGAGACGTCTACGATTTTAGTAGAAAGAGAATTCCAGATATTGCAAATTCGAATGGTGAAAAAGTAAAGGGTCAAATCATTCTACTCGAGCAAATGAGAAATAATTGCTATTTCAAATGAGTTGAAACCCGCACAATAAGGCTAACATTTTGATTAGACATGGTAGCTGCAATGAGTGTCTGAGCAAAACATCATAAATTAAAACGCGTCAAAGTTCCCTGGTCTCTTTCGCAGCTGATTAATTGGAGCTGCTTGTGACCGAGAATAAAAGTTTGCGCGCAGGCGTGTCGCAGAGGTAAAACGTGGCATTTCGGTGCAATAAATTTAGGATTATTTTCTTGATACCGTTAGAATAACGTATCTAGGTCCATTTTAAAAGCTTGCTAGTCATTCTGTGATATCGCCGGCAAGAAAAAGTAATGAAGTTTATATTACTTAGCATATGTTGTTCATTAAAATAGGGAAAGTAGCGGTCAAAGAACGGAATCCTGAGCAAGGTCACAATGCACAGTGAAAACTTCTGAGTACGAGCATTTGACTGTTGCAAGGATCTCGCGAAAGAAAGGAAATCTTCAATTCATTAGTATAAGGGATGAACGACACCACAGAGCTTGAGTTTGGATATCAAAATTCTGTGATCAACTCTATTAAGAGCCTTAGAAAACTCAAGGAAGACGACATCAACACCGACAACGGAATCCATGGATACAATCCAGTCATTTCGAGCCAGTAGGTGATTTGTTAAGCAAGAATGGCCCTGCAGAAAATCATCTTGCTGAGTCAGAATTGAACCACAATTTTCAAAGTGTTTCAGAAGATCATCAACATTAAGTGTTGGCATGAATTTAGAGATAACTAGGAGGAGTGAATTTGGTCGATGATTGAGTGTATCAGATATGCTGCCACCTTTGAAAATAGGGGATATTTCAACATACTTCTATTCCTAGTGAACGTGAGTGATGTCAAGCGAGCGCGGAATAAATACGGCAAGTGGTTTACTGAAGAAACGGAATACTACTGGAAGTGGTTTTGGATTACTAATGCCAGAACCCGGAGATGGATATTGTTTAACTTGTAACAGTTTTCGACACACGGCGAAGATAGTTCTGGAGAAGAATCTAGATTAGAAGTTAGCGTATTAGAATACACAGTTCTGAAAATTGGAGAGAATGGATGAGATAATACATCAGCTGCTTCTTTCGCTGTGGCGGTTAAATGACCTGAGAATATAATCGGTAAAACACTGATTTGTACTTTCCTTTTTGCATTTCTAGCTGTTGATCTAGCTAAGATTTGACCTTCCGGTTTTTTACTCAATAAATCAGAACACGCTTCTCAACGTAACACTGACATACAAACCCAAAGCAATCACACGCTATAAACATGTCTCAAAACAGAACACGAAAGCGGCGTGAATAGTGTAATCAAATTGTGTACATATTTACATATATGCATTTTAACAAAACCATGACAATATATGTATTATAAATAAAACTAAAACGTACAATGACGAAAACGCCTTATTACTTACTCTCTGAAGCGTTGGAAAACACTGAAACGTTTGTCTGTGGTAATCTACGCGTAGTTTCTACAACCTGATCGATATACTTGAATTGGGGAGGGTGAGTCAGAAGGTAGCAGAGGGTGTACACACTGCTGTGTTCATTGTGTTAACTGAGGCACACTTGGAAAAATAGTAGTGAAAGGGTGTTTAGAAAAACTGTACACATCGAGGCTACCACTTCCGGTGTGAAAGTTCGCACACTGGTTCGAATAAACCTGGCTTCAAGCGGTTGATAGTTACCGTATTTCAGCACCATTTCTCACGATGACGTAGTATTTGGTACAGCGGCTAATGACGTTGACGAGTAAATTGTATGGGGCTTGTAGAGTTTTGCGCGAGTGATCCGTTCGAAAAAAGAGCATGAATTATAAATCACTTGGCAAGTGAACGTTACTAGTGTTTGCGCGAGTGAGAAATGGTGCTCAAATTCATGACCAAATGTACCGTAACGTATCTAAGCTGGTTGGAAATGATAACAAAAGAATGCAAGCGTTTCGACAACGTGGTCAATACTTTGATGTATGACAGCTGACTTGGAAGTGTGCCAGAGAGCTGTCGTGTCTATTGATTCGCCTCACGGTTTCCTTGTTTAATGATGTGGAATTGTAAGTGCAAGGTGACGTGCAATGCAAGGCCTTTGCATCAAATATATAATGATATAATCAGAAAAACTAGTGGTTCGTTTCTTGGCGTGATCGGGATGCAAATTTTGAGAGTGACTACGGTATTATGCCATGTTTTGTACTTGCATTGACAATTAATTAAACATTGATTTCAACTATTTAAATTAATTTGGATCTGTTTGTTAGAATCAGCGTCACTCGTATGTATTACGTGAGATAATGTAACTCTGTGCAAGATATCATGAACTCCGTCTGTAATGCGTGCCAATAGTTGGAGACTGGTGTGCTTGTCCATAATGGCTTAGACTTTGCGGACGTCTGCTGTCTGACTCTGCTGCAATAGACCACGAATGATTTTGTGATCCACAGGCTTGTCGCCTTGTAATGAAAGCATGTGTCGCAGGTATTGCGATGGAGAGTGATCACCTATTTCTACGCTGGATAAAATCTTCCGTAGGTTTTGCTCGTCAGGGAAGAAAGTAGGTGAAATGATGACATGTTTAAGTGCACGGTACATATTATCAGCAGGGCTGTGGTATATTAAATCAGTATCCTACTTTGCAACTAAAAGTGGCAACATAACAACTACATGGATATACCGTGATCGTTGAGTTTTCACGCGGTAAGACTTGAACAGTGCTTAGAATTGTGCGAACCATTGTCAAGGGTCCTCCATAGCAAAAGAGGGAAGGCTAAATTGTGATAAAGCGTCTGTAGAAATATCATAGGATGGTGTATAAGAAAATGCTGACTTAAGGTTCATTTTGCAAATTAGAAATATAAATAAATGAATAAATATTTCTATTCTTGGATATCCAAGGCATGATAATCCTGATTAATAATTGGCAAAATGTTTGTACAATCGAATTGCGGTATGTACAATCGCGAATACATGTTCAACATCACTTTTGCAGCGGAATTTCACGTTCAATAAAAATGAAGGCAAACATTATTTACAAATTTATCTCAGAGGATCAGTAAGTGACCTGTTATTATACAAGAGAAATACCGGAATTGTGAGATAGAAATATAAATTAATTTTTCAGAAAGCACTTAAGTTTATCGGATAATTTTCATCGAAAATGCGTAGTGTTCTGAGTTGTAGCTTTTCCGATACTTTTCATTTTGATTTTTTAAAATAAATTAGTATATCTTCAATATGAACTGTTTCTTGTCCGGTAGTCGTAGGTTATTGATTACAGTAGTTTGAGGTCTCCTACTGGTCAGTATTGTTTCGGTGCTGGTTAAAAGTTATGCTGGAAAATGAATACTTGAGAGCGATTGAGTATTTTCACGAAAGTTATGAAAATTAATTTAATATCAATACATTGGATTACTATTATTATATGAATGATCAGGCACAATATCTAGATTAAGAAGATCGCGTATTTAATATGTTAGGGAATAAAGTCATAACTGATTTGAATTCGTTAAAAAGGAGCTAAGTCTCATATATTTTGAAATAAGATTCCACAGTTTTGCATAATTAGTCATGTAGAAATTGTTTTTCACTTTAGTAGTAAACCTGGGTAATTTAATAGTTTTTTTTTGTTTCGCAAATTACACTGGAAATCATGCCGTAAATTTAGATTCCAATTTATTTCTATATTATCCGATGACACTATTCTAAAGAAAAAGATGAGATTGTGTTTGAGTCCTCAAAACCTTAACGGATCTAAGTTTATTTGTATACATCCTTCGCTATAAGATTGTTTGATGTTATTACCGATGATGGATTTTGAGAAAAAACATTGTACTTTTTTCAAAACTATGCCATCTGATTTATTTATGTTGATATATATTATGGTGCAATAGTATACAATAGAGGAATTGTGAATAATTCATAGATTCCCATTCTGAAATGAGATTTAATTATAAATTTGTGTATGAATTACATACATTGCTGTCCTATTATTATAGGACAGCGTAACCATTCATTAAAAGTTGGTGATGTAGAATATCGAAAGCCTGAATCACGCGTTCTGTTTATCATTTGAATTGTCTTATTGTTGAAAAGAATTGAATTCTTTTGTGTAGTGCATCTAATAAGCATGAAAATTTTTTGCTGGTGAGAATGTAAGACCGTTAATTGTCGCCCAATCTGCAGTTGCAGCTAAAACATTATTCAGTCGAGCTATATGCGTTTGTGCTTGATTAGATGGAAAAGTGATAACGACGTTTAAGTCATCAGCGAATAAGAAGGTTTTACTAAGAGAAATCACAACATGTATGTCATGGATATATAAAAAACAGTGAGGGGCCTAATAACCTAACTTAAATTACCCGATTTGGAAAAAGGTGGCTGCGAGATATGTGATCTTTGACTCCAACAGACTAAACGCGATCAGTAAGAAGGGAAGTTAGCCAGGAAAGAAGATTACCTCCTATGCCATATGATTCAATTTTCGATAATATTGGATTATGAGTAACAGTGTCAACGGATTTAGCTATGTCGAGGAAAACAACAACGAGTGCTAAATCTTCCTCAATGGAAGTAGTAATATAGCAATGTATTCAAGCTGGCGTGTAATTCACGATCTTTAATTCATGAATTCATATTGAGCTCTAGAGCAGAAACCTGAAAATAAGTGATTTAAGATAGCTTTTTGAGTATTTTTCAAATAATCCAGATAGAATTACTGTAATTCAAAGTAATTCAAAGTTTTAATGTGTACTTAATTGGGCGATAATTTGATAACGCGTGCTTTGAATAAATTTCATATATGGGTATTTTAACGTTGTTTTTCCAATATAGAGGTAACACTCCAGATTCTGTTGAAGTGTTAAATAATTTCAGTAGAAAAAGTATACAATCATCATCACTTATTCTGAAAATTACTGATGGTATTCCTGTTATCTATGGCTCGAGGCTCAACTTATTTTGCTTGCAAACTTTATTAATGTCATTCAGAATTATGCATATAGTTTTGTAATACACCAGATGAACGAAATTGTCCAGTGATATCTTTAAGTATATAAGTATTGTTTATAGTATCAAATTATGAAAGAAATACTTCGCAGATTGTATTACGGTATGTAATTCATATTTCTGCTGAATTGAAATTTAGATTTTGAATAAGCAAATCTAATTTGATGTTTGAGTTGATCGTGATCTAAATAATCTGCAGAATGATTTCCTATTATTAAAACTGTTCCAAAGTCTATTTTTGAAGATTTCAGTATATGGAATTGAATAAGATTGCGGACACGCAGTAGTTCATAATAACGTAAAGGAGTGAACATATCATTAGTGTTTATTGCGACTGCAGCTTATTCTTTTATATTATTTTCCATTTCTTCTAGCCTAGTTCGTTTTGTACGCTTTTATGGCTATTACCTCCGTCATTTAACTCTATAATTTTTTAATGGAATTGTAGAAAATAAGGTTGAAAAATCATTGAGAAAGATGAATTTGGACCAGTCTTCTATCATTATAAGTGTTGAAAGTAGGTTTAAGTCAATGTATTGGTAAACTGTCTTTACCTACTTAGTCGGTTTGTAAGTTCATGGTAGATGAAAAGATAATAATATAGAGAAAGAAGTCAGTATTAGCAATTAAGTTTGATCTATATTCAAAGTAACGATTAAGTTGGGAATGTTGCCCTTTCTATTCGGCTATCAATTAATTGCTTGTAACCTAGTAACTCTAGCGTTTTCATAAAAGATGTATGAGAGCTAATCTTACGGCGTTGTTGTGCAATTTGAAGTCACTGGCTATAATTTTATAGCCTTCAAGATGTAGTGACGCTTCTATAAAGGCCAGAGAAAATGTTTCGTGAAAAGATGAAGATAGTTCCGATAAATTTGAAGATATTATGCCATCAGCTTTAAATCTTGAATGCACATCAATAAGGGAACCGCAACCTAGTTTCAGAGTGTTTATTGATAATCTGAAAACAGTTTTTAGATACTGTTGCCCTATTATTTGCTGAGCGTAAAATTTCGCTGAAGAAATGGCCTTGAAAATTATTTCCTAATTGCTCATACTACAATTTGAGTGTACAAACCTTTGGGAAATTATTGATCACGATTAGCATGATTGGATTTTCGAGAATAAAATTATGCATCCATTCATCCATTTATTTATTCATTTATTTATTTATACTAGCGACTAACGACGTCGAAGTATAGTTTGATTTCGGGACTTGATGAAAAGCAACATTTTTTACTCGAACTGTTTACGAGTAAATAAAAGAAATATTTTCCATTCTTAACAGGCACTGTAGATTATCAAGCGATTCTATTTTCTTCGACTTTCGATCCAACAACTTTATTAGAAAACGGACAGACTTTTTAAGTAAATTTCACATAACCGAAACATACTTGCAGCTATTTGGTGTTCAGTGAAGAGAACAGGCTTCAAATCTGATCAACCAGAAATAAAACATAAAGAACAGTGTGCATTCGATGACAGAGATTGATTAATAGCTTTTACGAAAGACTAGTGCAGCTTCAGAAGCCATTTTTGTTTTATGAGATTACTTAAGTGCGTTTTCACTATTGGACAGAAATTAGCCTTAGTATCCAAAAAGCTGCGAATACTGGTTTTACCACATGTATTTGAAAATGTCGAGCGGTTGCTGACTTTTGAATATCTAGATTCTCCCCCCACTCTTGATGACCTCAATAGGGCACTTGACCGCTTAGCGAATGGAAAGACTCCTGGTGACGACGGAATTCCACCTGAGCTCATTAAATGCTGTAGAGTAGCATTTTTAAAAGCGCTTCACCATTTGCTTCTTCAGTGCTGACAGGAGGAATGTGTCCCACAAGAGATGCGAGACGCAAATATCATCACGCTATTCAAGAATGAAGGAGATAGAGGCGACTGCAACAATTACAGAGGAATCTCCCTTCTGAATGTTGTAGGCAAATTGTTTACCGAAGTCTTACAGATCTGGCTGCAAGTTTTAGCTAATAGAGTTTACTCCGAATCTCAATGTGGCTTCCGCAAGGGAAGAGCAACTGTTGAAATGATCTTCTCTCTGAGACAACTTCAAGAAAAATGTCAGGAACGGCGTATGCCATTATACGCTGTTTCTATTGATTTATCGAAGGCATTCGACTACGTTAGCAAAGAGGGTCTTGGCAAAATGATTGATGTGATAGGCCGCCCTCCAAGACTGCTCAAGCTCGTTATTTCGTTCCACTCAGGCATAAAAGGCTGTCCATTTTAACGGTTGCAGTTCAGAAGCCTTTAGAATTCGCCGAGGCGTCAAACAAGGGTGTGATCTCGCTCTCACGCTGTTCGGCATTTTCTTTGCTCTGCTTCTGAAGCACGCTTTTAGGACGAGGACAGAAGGCATTTACCTACGCACGCAAAATGATGGCTAGCTTTTCAACCTGAACCGGTTGAAAGCACAAACCAAGGCACGAAATGTGCTTATCCGTGACCTGCTGTTTGCCGACGATGCAGCCTTTGTATCTCACTCCCAAGAGAACCTTCAGTCTCTAATGGACTGTTTTTAGTCGGCATGCAAAGAATTTGGTCTAACAATCAGCATGAGCAAGACCAAAGTCCTTGGTCAAGGGGCTGTATCGCCTCCCATCATAACTGTTGGAAACTGTCAGCTAGAATCAGTACATCAGTCCACATACCTTGGTTCAACCATTGCGGATAACCTCTCGGTAGACACTTAGATTGATAAGCGGATTAGCAGAGCAGCTGTCATTCTGTCCCGTTTGAACTCTCGTGCTTGGGGTAACCGCAAGCTGGCTGTAGAGACAAAGATGATGGTATAAAGCGCGTGCGTACTAAATGCTCCACTGTACGGTAGCGAAACCTAGACCACCCACGCAAGACACGAACGGAAGCTGAATGCTTTCCATCTACGAAGCATCCGTCGTATCTTGAACATATCGTGGATGGACAGAGTGACTTACGCTGAAGTGCTTTCAAAAGCTGGTCTACAGA
>JACCGJ010008317.1:0-14990 GCA_013407085.1 Atriophallophorus winterbourni | reverse complement strand
GATATTTTTAAAGCTAATTTGGACAAATACTTGAGAGACAACCCAAATTTTGATACGATTTACACTATATGAGTTTCCCTGTTCTTCTTCTTTTTTATTGTATATACCTCATAACTCCATCCTATGTTTATTGTTAAGCTAAATGCTTTTTAGACCATTACAACTTTGAATCACTTTGAATCACTTTGAATCACACAAATAAGGATAGGCTGTAACCCATATGCTTGAAGCTAAATCCAAACGTTTGCCATGCGGATCGCGATCCTACTGGTCCTATCTGATGAGTGCAATCACCACGAAATCAGTCGTGTGTGTGTATGTTGTGTATGTAAATGCATGCTAATGCGGAAGTTTTTATGTTTATCATCTTAAAATGTTTCGTAACCGTTGGCTTTCACACACGTACTCAACGATGAGTTTCATGTAATGTGTATTAAACAAATTGAATCGTACGATAAAGCATCGGGTGTTTTGAAGAAGATAACATCGAGAAAATCTTGGCGTTATGTAGTTATTCGATGAGACAAACGATGTTCAGCTGAGTGGTGATATGCCAATGAATGACCTTGTTATATTTGTACATAGAAAATTGTGAAATTCACAATGCGTGTCTCTCAGGTTATCTTAACCACAGCACGAAGGCACGTACACGAAAACAACAACCCGGCTAGTCTGTTTTACCGCCTGCATACATTGCAAAGCTTGCGAGAAAAACGAAAATGTGAAGCAAATGAATGTATTGAAAATTAACTGGTGCTCTTACTTCGAAATGAACGACTGAAACAAACTCGTATCCTCTTGATCATACATTTTCACGTGGCAATGTCACATGACATCTATATAGTATATATAAATACTAATATATATGTGGACCAGTTTTAGTAACGAAAGCTGAAGAGATTTCTACAGATGGTCTACCGAGCATGTTTTTCCTACTACGACAGCCCCGCCTCAGCTAAGTGGATCGTGTGTAAAGCATGTAAAATGGTCCCATTCGAAAATATGTACTCTAAGGTCAGTTAAAAATCAGGAAGACTACAATGAGCAAACCGCACTTGCGATAAAAGACGTGTACATAAGAAATTTGAAAGATCTTGATATTGGCCATACGAGCAAAGAACAAGTTGCTTTCCTCCACACACTTTTGAGACCCCCTGTAAAGTGTCGTCTCCAAGCTGCAGGAAGTATCAGTGGGTGCCTTCTTACCTGGCTGAGAAGACACCTTCTTGATCGGAAGGCAACTGTACGCCCCGATGTTTTGATTTCTTTTGACATCGAAGCCACTAGCGGTGTCACGTAAAGTTCGAACTCGGTCCGGGTCTCTTTTAGATCTACATCAACGACCTTCCGACACTTGTCACAGCCAAAATGGTCCGCTTTGCGGATGATGCTAAATGTTGGATGCGAATCACGTCAAGCGTTGACTGTTTGCACTTACAAAGCGATATGGATATATTAAATATCTGATCAAGGTGGAACAAGCTTCCATTTAACTTCACAAAGTGCAAACTGTCGCAGATAAGTAAAGATTTTCCATTCTCTTACAAACTTGGATCGCAACAACTGGAGTAGACAACAAAAAGAAAAGGATCTCGGCTTTTGGATCAGCGGATGTCTGAAGAACAGCATGCAATGCGCAACCGAGCTAGCCGCATGCTAGATATGCTCCTAATTAACTTTGGACCATTTTCCCATGAAACATTCCATTTCCTCCGAAGTACGTATATTTACACAGTGATTGATAACTCAGTGCAAGCTGTATCTGCTCACCCTCAGCTTACAAACGACGCTTTACACAATGCTTCCAATGTGAACGGTGAAGAGCAAGTTATTCCCATTTTCCATTCTGTAGACATATCCAAGCTACCGCAGGCGGCGCAAACTATTTGTATACAAAATTCAAAAGGAAGGTTCCTCTGTAATTGGTGCAGACGCCTCAATCACCCTTATTCTTAGATAGTGTGATGAACTTCGTGTCTCGTATCTCTTGTGGGACACACTCCTCCTGCCAGCACTGAAGAAGCAAATGGTGAAGAGGTTGTAATAATGATGCTCTACAGCATTTGATGAGCTCAGATGGAATTCCGTCGTCACCAGGGGCATTCCCATTTGATAAGCGGTCGATTGCTCTATTGAGTTCATCAAGAGTAGTGGGTGTATCTAGATATTCAATGGTCGGCAACCGCTCGAAATTTACAATACATGCAGTAAAACCGGACTGTCACTAGAGTAGAGAGAGTTACCAGACACAGACTTAATGGGAGCCGTTTTAAGTTTGTTTGGACCAATGGCTCTCTTTATCCCATCATACATACCGTGAAAATTCCACTATCTGCAGCTTTTTGGATATTGAGGCTAATTTCAGTCATTTGCACATCGTCTTGCTTTTTGTTGGACCTTATTCCTAGCTGCTCATAATATTCGTAAGTTTTCATCTGTTGGCATACTTTTGAACCTCAAGGATGTTGACAGTTTCGCATCCAACACAGCAGTCAGCTTAGCAGCTTTTGCTTCGAACCAGTCGCTCGATCGAGCTTTTTTCGGAGGGAAAGTGGAAAGTGCGACTCGGCATATGCAGCTTTTTATCGATTCCCAGTTTTCAGAAGCCGATTCGAGTGGGGTTGTCTTGTTAAACTCGGCTGTGAAGGATTTTTCAAATCGCACAGCTAGATGAGGATCACATATTCGATTGACGTCTATCCTAGGGTTATCAGGCAATTGAGTGCGATGATATCTTGTGCGGGGGAGCTCCAGTTTTGAATAGACCAGTGAATGCTTAGTGTCACAGTCTGCGCTTTGATATGATCTGGTGAGGAGCATGATTCCTACATTAGTGCGCCTAACAACAATAAGATCAAGCTGATGCCAATGTTTAGAGCGAGGATGCTTCCAAGAGACTTTATGCCGTGGTTTTGTTTCAATGAAAGTGTTACTGATACAAAGACTGAACTGTGTGCACATTTCTAAAAGGCGCTGTCCATTTTCATTGGTTTTATCTACAATGAACCGCCCGAGACAGTTTAGCCAATACTCGTAATCTGGACCAACTCTGACATTGAAATCACCCAATACCTTTACACAGTTTTTCTGTGGCACGTTTTTGAGGAATGTTGTGTGTAGAGCAAACCCAAAATAAAAGATGAAAGATTCATTTATCATTTTATTCGCAAATTAGGAAAGAATGTTGGCAAGAGAAGGTTGTTTCGATTCATCTTCATTTGCAAACGGTACTATCTTTCGTGTCTTTACAACATTCCTCCTTGGGTTTGCAACATTCTTACTTGGCTTTGCCACATTCTTCCTTGTCTTTACAACATTCCTCCTTGGCTTTACAACATTCCTCCTTGGCTTTGAGACATTCCTCCTTGGTTTTACAACATTCTTCCTTGGCTTTACAACATTCTTTCTTGGCTTTACAACATTCGCACCCACATGGACATGTCTTGCATTCACATTCGTTCGGAGCACAAGCGCATGGCTTCCCTTGTCGACAAGCCTCGCAGCATACACAATCAGGACCGCTGCCACACTGTTTGCCTTCTGAAATTCAAGGTCAAACTGTTAATGGTTGATCGGTGAAAATCACATGATCACATGACTGAAATGAACTTACGCATCATCGTGTAGCTAAAAGTGGAGAGAACAAACTTGATGCCAGAGGTCTAATTTACGATACATTTATACCGCTATAAAAGGTCAATTCAATGTGAATGTCACGTGATTTCACATTTAGCACTAAAATCTGCCAATCGGTGTGGACTTTCGTCTAATTCGGATAAGTGAGCTGCTTCCATCGGTATGCAAATGTTGAGATTGAGAATCTGGTTTGAGTGAAAATATTCTTGCATTTGAATACACATTTGATGGATCACGAAATAACAAAGCTGAAAAATGAACCAGATCATGACACTTGTTGAAATGTTATGTATAACCAAGATTACAATTTCCACCGTATTTTAAAAAAACATTTAGCTCATGACGGAAAAGCGTAGTGAGTTAAACAGTGCCCAAATACGCATGAAATGAGTTTTTGGCACTTGTCGTTTCAGTTAGACCTGACTGAAATATTCGTATCCTTATATTTATTCTCACCAGATATGGCATGAAAATCCTATGCTTTACAAAACCATTACGATTTCCCCTCCTATTTGTCGAGGTCCTCGATGCTGGAGTGTGATCACATTCAATTGGATGTACTCTATGGACGAATGAGAACACGCCTACAACGAGGACATGTAAGGATTCTAAACAATCGCAGTAGATGAGGCCGCAACGCAGCAGATAAATTCCTATCATGACCTTCATCCAGATGCTTCGAAAGAAGTGTCGCAAATGATGAACTCAGAACTCAGAACCCAGAAAATTTTATGATAGTAAAAGCATTATGCTTAACAATACTAATGACAAGGTATATGGAATATATAAATATATATATGAAATATCTCAAAAGTCAATAGGGACACTCGCATACCGCATGGTTTGTCATAAACTCATCGAGTTTGGAAGCGAAAACCTCAACAGATTCTGATCGTGTGATTTGTTTAGGCAAATAGTTCCAAATGAAACAAATTCTTACCGAGAAAAAATTACGACATATATCCAACGGAGAATGCGGAATGCTAAAATCCTTGGAATGTGTTCGTGTTCGAGTAAGGTCACTAGGCTTTAGCAAGTGTTTAAGGGGATGGTTTACAGAATGCAGGATTTTGAATGTCAACATAAGGTCAGACAGACCCCTGACAGAGAACGAACAACGAATTCTCGCACGTGGCCTTAACTTCAATTTGAAAGACGCCGATCATACTGAATTCGTGGCTAATTTGGAGTCAATACTGAAATCTCACACCTTGACAGAAGACGCACAAGAAGAAGTCCGCCAACGAATTGTACCTGCGCTCACCAGGAACTTGGAACATAACACACTCAATGAACAAGAAACCAACGCTTTGAACAGATTGAAACAAGACAGAAACATAGTTATCCTCCCTGCCGACAAAGGAAGAACGACTGTGGTAATGAACAAGGCAGATTATATCGAGAAGGCTAAACAGCTACTCCAGGACACAACAACATACAGACAAATGAACGAAGACCTGACTAAACGACTTGAAAACAAAATCAACGCAACTTTGAAGAAATTGAAGTTTATGGGTCAACTGAATGGAATAGAACAAACAAGAATGAAACCAGAAGACTCAACTATACCGAGATTCTACGGATTACCCAAAATACACAAAGAGAATATTCCATTACGCCCGATCGTTTCCTTACCCGGAGGACCGAATTACAAGTTATCGAAAGAATTGCGAAGAAGACTGTTATATCTGGTTACAGACTCGGAACACGCCGTCAATTCTGCAGAACAATTTCTCTAGAAATTGAAGAATGTGAGGATCGATGAAGATGAAATAATGGTTTCTTTCGACGTAACGGCGTTATTCACATCAATCGATCAAACACTCGCAAAGCAAATCGTATCGGCGTTGCTCGACGAAAAAGGAACTGACCACAACGGAAATCGATTAACACTAGATAGTTTGATGGAATTGATCGATTGAAAACAGAGTCAGACGCGCTCTTCCGTATGTGCAGAACATATCAGAAATCGCAGCTCGGGTCCTTCGGCCATTTGGAATAGAGGTCGCGCACAAACCCGTGTCAATATTACTGTTATGTCTGTGCTGTACTACTGTTGGCCCAGCCCGTGTGGTCAGAGAGAACGCAACCGTCACTCAACTCGTCTATTTACCGAATGCAAAGAGTATCACAATTGATCCAATGTGTGAATATCACAGTGAATAAAAATCACAATTGGAACTCACAATCGATCTTGATTGGTCGATTAATCGATAGTTCGTTCACTGTCTATACGACAGAGGGTGCCCTCCTAACACCTCCCCCTTTAAGCCTGGTTGTCGTATGACTTCATTTTCGGCTTCACTTGCAGGCGGGTTACTGGAATACGTCTTCGATCAGTTCGTCTTCTTTGTTTGCATTCCGGATAATTAATTCGAGGGTGATCTTCTTCCGTTGGCTTTGTTTGTTCTGGGCTTTTGAGGTTGAATTCACCCAGTAGGATTTCCAATGGAGTTTCCTGCATACTTGGGGAATTCCGTTTTGCACCTGACGCTCTTAGTTGGTTTACATGTCGTACCCATGTTTCTTTTCCAACCATTATCTCGTAACAAACGTGGCTCACGATCTTGCTAACGATCCCCGGGGTCCATTTGATTTTATCACCACGGTAATCCTTTGCGATGACATTTTGTCCGACCATACATTTTCGGAGTTTTGCACCATTATGTCTATTACATTTGGCTTTCATTTTGAGATTTTTATCGGTATGATTCACCGTGTTTGGTCGCATGAGATCGAAGATGGTTCTCGGTCTTTGCCTTAGCATGACTTCCGCAGGCGATATGGCTCCAGGTACGTTAGGATTAGGTGTGATTCGGTAGAACGTCAAAAATTTCTGCAGAACGTCTTCCGTATTCCCTTCCCCCGCTGGTTTAAGCATTGCTCGCTTGAAAGTGTCCACAAACCTCTCCACTTGTCCGTTCGATTGTGGGTGATATGGCGGTGTGCGGATGTGCTTCATACCATGTTGTCGGCAAAATGAGCCGAACTCATTCGACGTAAATTGGCTTCCATTATCGGTCACCAATGTCTTTGGATAACCAAATCTAGCGAACGTTTCTTGCAGCTTTTTGATTGTCGTCCGAGTTGTTGTGTTGGTGAGGGGGAAAACCTCTGACCATTTGCTGTGTGAGTCCACCAGTAGGAGATACGATATTCCGTTCAGTGGGCCCGCGAAATCCAAGTGAATTCTTGACCAGGGTTCTGTGGGATTGGGCCATGGGTGCGGTTCACACTGTGTCGGTGATTTTAATGCCGATTGACATTTGGAACACGAGCTAACCAGGTTCTCAATGTGTGAATCCATAAGGGGTCAGTACACGAAGCTGCGCGCTAGCGCCTTCATACGATTTATCCCGAGATGACTTGTGTGGAATTGTTTGAGTACTGTCGAACCGAGTTTCTTTGGAATTACCACTCTATCCGAAAACATGAGACACCCGTCAACGATTGAAAGGGAATTCTGACGATGTCGGAATTGTTGTAGTTCTGGGTCTTGTACAGATATTGGCCATCTGGATTTGTGGTATTCAAATACCTTTTGGAGTACGGGATCTTCTAATGTTGCATCTCGAATTTGGTCAACTGTTACCGGCAGTTTCATCATAGTGGTAGAAAGTAAGCAACCGACGTCAGCATCCAGAGTTGTTTGGGCTACCATGTCTTCTTCTATAGTGTTTTCTGTTATCAGTCTTGAGAGTTCATCCGCTTGTCCGATTTTCCCGGTGGAGAATTTAGGCGTCCAACCAAGTTTGCGTCGGAACAACCAGTGAGATGCCTCTACGTATAACCGGAAGTGATCTGTATAACCTGGTTGCCACAGTTAGAAGCCCATCTGGACATGAACAACCTTCCTCTTTGAAGCGATTACCGAACGGACATTTGGGTATCTCCTTTACTCCGCGAGAAATCGGGGAGCACTATGTCAGCGTATTCTGGAACGGCCGCCACATTGCAAACAGTCCATTCAAAATTTACGTTGGAGAAGCGGATATTGGCAATGCGTCCCGTGTTCGGGTTTACGGTAACGGGCTCCACGAGGGATCTGCGAACCAAAACTGCCAATTTACCGTTGACACAAGGAATGCTGGTTACGGTAGCTTGAGTTTATCCATTGAGGGTCCCAGCAAAGCGGACATTGAGTGTCCTAACAACTTGGCGACGGGGTGTTTTCCATGATGCCCGCTGAATCAGAAGTGTCACTTTTACAACAGTTGCTGGAACGAATACTCCAGATAAAAGAAGGAAATTCTTCTGCGAATGATCCCAAATCTCCATCTACCGAATCTCTCATGTCATCTATAATGGAATTTCACTTTGACCCGGAAAATAATGCGACTTTTGACACGTGGTTCCGGCGTTATGGAGATATATTCCGAATAGACCTCAATGACCTGGGAGATGACTGCAAAGTTCGACTGCTGTTGTGTAAATTGGGTGCAGCGGAATTAGACAAATATTGCAATTTAATTCTCCCTCAGAACCCACGCGACCGTACATTTGAAGAGACAGTCGAATCACTCAAGAAATGTTTTGGTGATCAATCGTCTCTCTTCAGTATTCGTTACCGCTGTCTCAATTTAGTCATGGATGAAACAACCGATTTTGTGACACATCTAGGAGACGTTAATATAGAGTGTGAACGCTTCAAATTGCGCTCCCTGACAGACGATCAATTTAAATGTCTCATTTTTATCAGCAGTCTGCGATCCTCGCGATTTACGGAAATTCGGACTCGCTCACTGAATCGTCTAGAGCAGGATCCGACTATGACACTCCAAGCAATTGCAGAAGAACACCGACTCCTCTCGAACATTAAAAACGACACCGCTCTCGTGCAATCGAACCATCACGAGAATTCTACAATCCAGGCGGTACATCAACCAAAACAGAAGAACACTGAACAACCGTCTTCGCATCTACCACGACAACCAAAGCTGCTCAAGACAGCTCAAAAACCCAAGCCCCCATCCAAGTGCTGGCAATGTGGAGAATGGCATTTTGTGCATTTTTGCCACATGAGTGATTTCTGACCATTTTGAATGAGCGTTAACCACAATGAGATATGGGACATTATCGATTTGACCAGCGAAATCCAAGTGGACTTGATCGCGGGGTAAGGTTGAGGGCGGCCATGAACTTGTTTGTTGGCGAGATTTCCATGTGGATATCGAGATAACGGTGATACCAGAAGCTGTATCAATTTGCAATTGGTATATGATGACCATTGATTTTTACTGATGTGTATTTGCAAATAATGTGATTTACCGATGGTGGTTAACACATAGATTGAGTGATCGCGGAATGAGTTTTTATTTTCGGGATGGACGACTTTTGGACAACCTTTTCGTTTGTTTGGTGTTTTCCGGTTGGCTAGTTTACGACAGAAACCATTTTGTCTCTTATTCGATTGCATTGCTTGCATCGATTGGTTGTGCATGAGCGTTTCCGGCGAAAGTGCCATTCTCCGCAATGTCTGAATGAATACGGTGGCTTGGATTTTTGGGCTGTGTTTGGAAGCCTTGGTGGAGTGCTAGATGCAGATACGGGTGTTGAGTGTCGCTCTCATTTTTTTGATGTACCGCCTGGATTGTAATATTGTCACCAATGTTCGACTGGTTAAGGGCAGAGTCGCTTTGAATGCTCATGAGCCGTTGGTGTTCTTCTCCGATGGCTTGGAGCGTCATAGTTGGATCCTGCTCGAGGCGAGTCAGTAAGCGAGTCGGAATATCTGTAAATCGTGAGGATTGCAGACTGTTGTTATAAATGAGACATTTAAATTGGTCGTCGGTCACTAGGCGTAATCTGAAGCGTTCACACTCTCTACTAACGTCTCCAAGATGCGTAACATAATCCGTTGTTGCACTCATGACCAAATTAAGACAGTGGTAAAGAATATTGAATAGAGTGATTCCACTGTCTCGTCGAATTTACGGTTACGTGGGTTCTGAAGAAGAATTAAATTGCAATATTTGTCTAATTCCGCTGCACCCAATTTACGTAACCACAGTCGAACTTTGCAGTCATCTCCCAGGTCCTTGAGGTCAATTCAGAATATATCTTCATAACGCCGGAACCACGTGTCCAATGTCACATTATTATCCGGGTCGAATTGAAATTGCATAATAGATGACATAAGTGTTTCGATAGATGGATATTTGGGATCATTTGCAGAAGAATTACCAGCTTCTTCTATTTGGAGTAGACGTTCGAGCAGCTTTTGTAAAGCAGACACTTCAGAATCAGAGGACATGATTTGAAACTCCCCGTTGCCAAGTTGCTATGGACTGGATAGGGAGACAGTTGTGCCAGGTGATCGACTAGAAAAGACGAGAGAACAATCCAACTGAGACAGAGAACAGAACAATACAGGATGGTTATGAAATGATAAAAACGAGACTCAGGACACAGGTTCGCAGGTCCTAGAGCTGGACATGGCCAGTGTTTATATCGAGAACAAAAAGAGGTGTGTGAAGTAGTCCGTACAGAGTTAGAAGAAGCATGTTCGGATAAGGACATTGAGGCGTACGGCTACAACATGCTACCGCAAGCAAACGCGCTGTTCGGATAAGGATATTACATAAGTCGCACGTGTCTTTGGTGAGTTCGCCTCACCCAACAGAGAGTGGAATATCCTGAAAGCAGACTTGGGGGGGAATCCAACCATGTACGTGTAGGTGTAAGAACAGTATATTCTGATCCTCAGGAGCTCAGAATAATGCGATCACACTGCACACCACTATATATATTGCAGAATGATTATTTGCTGTGTTTATATTCAGGTTTGAAAAACAACATAGTTTTAGCCACGTGAACGCCTGTTACTTGTAATCAATGCGAAAACATGTTTGGTGTTGAATACCACGATTCGAGGAAATATCGAACGTGACGTGTTCTGCATTTGGCAATGAATTCTGTTCTATCCCAATTGCACAAACTCCATTACCGAGGAACTCAACAAAGACAAGTAGAAATGCTAACGGCCTTGTAAAGCATAGCATTTTCTACAGCACATCTGGTGTGAATAAATCTATGCATACGATTATTTCAGTCAGGCCTAAGTTAAACGACAAGTGCCATGCGTATTTGGGCACTGTTTAACTCACTACGCTTTTCCGTCATGAGCTAAATGTTTTTTTTAAATACGGTGGAAATGTAATCTAGGTTTTTATATAACATTTCAACGCGTGTCATGATCTGGTTCATTTTTCAGCTTTGTTATTTCGTTATCTATGAAATGTGTATTTAAATGCAAGAATATTTTCACTCAAACCAGATTCTCAATCTCAACATTTGCATACCGATGGAAGCAGCTCACTGATCCGACATTAGACGGAAGTCCACACCGATTGGCAGATTTTAGTGCTAAATGTGAAATCTCGTGACATTCACATTGAATTGACCTTTTATAGCGGTATAAATGTATCGTAAATTAGACATCTGGCATAAAGTTTTTTCTCTCCACTTTTAGCTACACGATGATGCGTAAGTTCATTTAAGTCATTTGATCACGTGATTTTTACCGATCAACCATTAACAGTTTCACCTTAAATTTCAGAAGGCAAACAGTGTGGCAGCGGTCCTGATTGTGTATGCTGCGAGGCTTGTCGACAAGGGAAGCCATGCACTTGTGCTCCGAACGAATGTGAATGCAAGACATGTCCATGTGGGTGCGAATGTTGTAAAGCCAAGAAGGAATGTTGTAAAGCCAAGGAAGAATGTGGTAAAACCAAGGAGGAATGTTGTAAAGCCAAGGAGGAATGTTGTAAAGCAAAGGAAGAATGTGGCAAAGCCAAGGAGGAGTGTTGTAAGGACAAGGAAGAATGTTGCAAAGCCAAGGAGGAATGTTGTAAAGCCGCGAAGGAATGTTGTAAAGACACGAAAGATTGTACTCTTCGCAAATGAAGATGAATCGAAACAATCTTCACTTGCCAACATTTTTTTCCTTCTTTGCGAATATAAATGATAATAACTGAATCTTTCATCTTTTATTTTAGGTTTGCTCTACATTTATCTGAGGATACTACTTTGCCACCCTACATTAGATATTGCGTTTTGAAAATAGCGGCCAATGATTTGTTTTCTCGTACAATATACCAAATATTAATGGTATTGTGCTCATAACAAGTGAGTGATTAGAGTAAAAATATGATGAAAATGTGGTCAAATTAGTTGGGTCTTGCTAAACGAATGCAATGAAATTAATATTGAAACTTGACTTACTTGACTTATTCCCTTGAGTTCCTGGAGGAACATAGGGCCTCGGCAACTTGTCTCCACTTTGGTCTGTCCATAGCAGCTAGTTTGATGTGGTCCCAGTTAAGTCCACACTTGCGGATTTTCTCTTCACACGAGCGCTTCCAAGAAAGCCTTGGTCGTCTGACCCGTCTCTTCCCGATTGGGTTCCATTCCAGAGCATGACGCATGATATCATCATAAGGTTTCCGCAAGGTGTGCCCAACCCATCTCCACTTTCTTCTACTGATCTGCTGGGCGATCGGGTCCTCAGCAGCAATCTTCCACCGGACTTGATTCCTCATCTTTTCTGGCCATTTTACCCCAATAATTCGACGAAGGCAACTATTGTGGAATGATGGCACAGGGCCAGAAGACTTTGCTGTCACTCGCCAGGTTTCCCATCCATAGAGTAGCACGGATTTGACGTTGCTTCTGAATATACGGAGTTTCGTGCGTTTTGATCGAACCTTCGACTCCCAAATGGGTTTCAAAGCTATGAACGCGTATCTTGCTTTACCGATTTTGGCGACTATGTCTTCGTCCGTGCCACCACTTATTGAAACAAGGCTGCCGAGGTAGACGAATTGCGTGACGTCTTTAACTGCTATACCATTGATGGTGATTGATGGGTGCTCGTCAGTTAGCACACGGAGGACTTCTGTTTTTCGGTATTCACGCGTAGTCCTGCATATGAGGCAAAGTGTGCTAGTCTATCGGTCTTTCTCTGAAGACGTTGGGGGTCACGTGATATCAAGCAGACATCATCAGCGTATTCCAGATCCTCAAAATGGTCGGATTCCTTCCAATCAATACCGTTCATCTCACCTTTTACTGTCTGTTTCATTATCCAGTCTATTACCAACAGATAAATCATCGGGGACAACAGGCATCCTTGTCGGACGCCAGTATCAACTGCAAATAAATCGATAAATCTTCCGTTGTGAATTACTTGATAGGAGGCACCTTCATACAGCTGATTTATGAGGTCCATGTAAAGCGGTGGGACCCCATAGTGTGGCAAAAGGTTCCATATGAATTCGCGGTCCACACTGTCGAAGGCTTTCTCAAAATCTATGAAGTTGAGGCAAAGAGGCGATTGCCATTCAATGCTTTGTTCAATTATTATGCGGAGGGTCGCAATTTGGTCGATGCAAGACTTTTGTTTTCTGAAGCCTGATTGCTCTGGCCGTAACACTTGGTCGATAGCGTCGCGCAAACGCATAAGGATGATGCGTGTAAGTACTTTACTAGGGACTGAGCGCAGCATGATACCTCGCCAGTTTTTGCATAGCCTCAGATCCCCTTTCTTAGGAAGTTTGACCAAATGACCTCTCTTCCAATCATTTGGGACCCGTCTTTCTGACCAGATTTTCTGCAGCAGAGGAAGTAACATATCAGCCGAGGTGTCCAAATCAGCCTTCAGAGCTTCTGGTGGAATCCCATCTGGGCCTGGCGCTTTGCCATTCTTTAGCGATTTTAAGGGGTCGGTGGGTCGGTGTTTACGTCTAGCAAATCTGCTGCAGGTGGGATGTCAGTGACTGAAGTAGGTGATGGTCGATTTAGGAGTTCCTTGAAGTGCTCCATCCATCGCTTTCTTTGCACCGATTCCTGACTGATAAGGTTACCTTCACCGTCCTTTATTATTTTGCCGTAAGGTATTTTCCTTCCTGATAAGGTTCTGGTAATGTTGTAGACGGTGTTCAGGTCTCTCTTTTCTGCTGCATTTTCCGCCTCCGTTGCCAGCATTTCATAGAACCGCCTCTTGTCACTTCTGGCACTTCGTTTCACGTCTTTATTTTGGGAGCCGTATTGTTCGATCAGTTGGTTTTTCTGCTTGGTGTCCTTACACCGGAGGATCTGTTGTTTCAGCTGCCTTCTCGAGTTGATCAGTGTCCAGGTCTCATTCGAGATCCACTCTTTGTCTTTCTTTGCCCGTCTGCCAATTACGTGCTTACAAGTGTCTTGCCAACAGTCTTTCAGAGCGGTCCAGTGTTCATTTATTGGGAGTTCAGGGGTTAAGTTGTTGAGCGATTCGAATCTGTTTTTCAGTGAGATTGAGAAAATCTCTCTTGTACGCTCTTCCCTTAGCTTCTGCGTGTGATACTTTACACTAGGCCGACTGCCGGGTTCGCAGAAAACTCTCAACTTGATTTTAATTGTGGCCATTAGAAGGTAGTGGTCTGTAGCAACATCCGCACCTCGCATTACGCGTGCATCAAGGAGACTATGTCTCCATTTTCGTGAAATCGTTAGGTGATCGATTTGATTGGCCCTAACACCATCAGGTGATGTCCAGGTGGCCTTGTGGATTTTCCGGTGTTGAAAGATGCTGCCTCCGATGACCAGATCGTTGAGCGCGCAAAAATCTGCGAAAAGTTCACCGTTCTCATTCATTTCACCTAGGGCGTGCGTACCCATCACATATTCTCTCCCTGTGTTGTCTGGACCCAATTTCGCGTTCATGTCACCCATCAAAATCTTTATATCTCGCTTGGGCGTATTGTCTAGGACAGACTGCAGACGCACGTAAAATTCTTCTTTCGACTCAAGGCTAACATTGTTTGTGGGCGCATAACATATAATTACCGTCACATTTCTGCCCTTGGAGTTGAATCTGGCTGCGCCTGCCGCTATTGGGGATAGCATAATGGCGACGTTTCTGAATGACTATGGTTCTCGTCTTCACGACCTGAGTAAATAATCCGTTCCCCAGATGTCAAAACCAACATGCCAGATCCATTCCATCTACTTTCACATATTCCTAGCAGTTGTATACCATACCTTTGCATTTCTTTCGCGACCTGTGCAGCCTTTCCGGTCTCATACATCGTACGGACGTTCCATGTGGCAATCTTGGTTGTTGCCTTCATCGACAGAAGATTCATCTGCTGACTGGCTTCCGGTGGGCTTTCACCAGTCTGCTTCATTTTTACCTCAGATGAGGTTTCTTCTCGATTCAAGCATGGAGATCTTACTTTGGTATGACATGTTGCTTTGGTTTCAGTAGCGGTTTGAGGTTTTTACAGAGTTGGGGGTTGCTGACCCCCCGCGTCTAACCCTCCTCCTTTGGAGACGGGCTTGGGACCGTCCTCGACGGAAGTATTGTGATTGTGTAA
>JACCGJ010008316.1:0-14542 GCA_013407085.1 Atriophallophorus winterbourni | reverse complement strand
AGCTCTTATACGCCTCGGTGAAAGAACACCAGATATCGATAGACCACTGAAAATTGTCTTTTCAGAATCTGAAGACCCCGCTAGATTACTCTCAAACTCCCACAAATTGAGAGGCACTGCGTTTGTTCTTAAACCTGACCTGTCATTAGAAGATAGAACTAAATTACGAACATCAGTTGAGGAACTCAAGCTCAGGCTACACAATGGTGAAAGCAACCTGACGATCAGAAATTTTCGAGTGGTCAGCCGTCAGAGGATGATTCAGCAGCCACTGCAGCTCAAACCACGAAGCCCGTTGCAATGCTGACAAATGCCCGAAGCATCTTGAACAAGAGAGACGAGTTTGAGACCCTTATACTCCGACATTCTCCTGTACTCTTTGCGGTAAGTGAAACGTGGTTATCGAGTAACATTGAAGATCGAGAAGTTTTCATGCCCAATTACTCCATCCGGCGATGCGATCGTTTAACTGACAGACACGGTGGTGTCCTCATTTACATTTCTAATGAGTGGATGATATCGGAAACCGTACACCATCGAGGTACCGATAATTTATGGGAGATGTTGATCGGCACAATCAAAAACTTTAAATCCCAAGCGCTTACTGTTCTTGTCTTTTATCGTAGTCCAAGATGTGTGGATGGTGCTTGGATGAATTTGATTCGAAAATACACTTCAAAACCGAGGATATTCATCATGGGCGACTTTAATTTGCCTGACATCGACTGGTCAATGTTATGTTGTAAGCCAGGGGCCTCCAGGCTCTCGTTATCGTTTCTCGACTTTGTAGTACAAGAAAAATTAATTCAGCATGTTTCCGACGCGACCCGTTATGGTGTTTCATCATCCTCGTGCCTGGACCTGATTTTCACACGGCACGAGCACTGCATATCTAACATCGAACATCTGCAGCCTCTCGATTCCAGTGACCACGCGGTAATCCTAGCATACACATGCCTTCCCAATCAAAAAACGTTCAGAATCAGCGCATCCCTAACCCGTGGAAGACTGACTTCAATGTTCTTATAACCGCCGCTAGCCAGCAGTCGTGGGATGTAGAGAATTTGAATCTTCACCTAGCCTGCAGAAAGTTCTACGACAACCTACGGGAATTGTATGCAGTTCATGTTCCGATGAAGAAACACCCTAGCAGCTATCGTGGTCCTCCATGGTTTGATAAATGTCTACAAAGAATGATGCGTCATAGAAAGAGGTTGTGGTGTATCTTCAAATTGGAACCCACTGCGCTTAATTATGGTGCCTACAAATCAATTCGTAATGCTGTAACGAAAGTTGAAAGAGACAAGCGTCGAACCTTTGAGAGATCATTAATCGAAAATTCTTCGTCTCAACCCAAAAGACTGTACGCTTATGTGAACAAACGTTTGAGAAGGAAAGACGACATTTCATTCTTATCGGACGACAACGGCCACATCCTCACAACAGATTCATCAAGAGCCGAAACTATGGCAGAATTCTTCGAATCATGCTTCTCTGGAGAGCAGCCCGACCTCTCGCATATCAACGCAGCCGACAATGCTATGCTTGACACTGTCACATTTAATCCCGATGCTGTGTACGGACTACTCAGAGAACTCGATCCAACCAAGTCTCCTGGATGGGATGGAATCCACCCAGTTATACTAAAACATCTGGCTCCAATAATTGCTCGGCCCCTGGCTTGTGTCTACCAAAAGTCATTTTCGGAGGGCGAACTACCTATCGAATGGAAATATGGTGTCGTTAAGCCGTTTCATAAACAGGGTGACAAGCACAAGCCTAGTAACTACAGACCAATATGCCTTACTTCTGTTCTGTTGAAGATCATGGAGAAGCTGGTGAAACGCTGCATTGAAAATTATATTTACAACCGCGACGTACTTTCTCCTACACAGCATGGATTTATCAAAGGTAGGTCTTGCTTAACCAACCTCTTAATCACAAGAGAGGCTTGGGCGGATGCAATAGACAATAAGATATCTGTCGATGTGATATTCTTCGACTTTTCGAAAGCTTTTGATAGGGTCAATCACCGGAAGCTGCTGCATCGATTGAGAGCATATGGGCTTGGAAGCTCGCTTTTGAAATGGCTTCATAGTTTTATCGCAGATCGGCAATGGGCTGTGCAAATCAACGTGTCCCTTTCTAGTTGGAGGCCTGTCAGCAGTGGAGTACCACAAGGGTCGGTTTTAGGCCCTCTCTTATTCATTCTTTATGTGAATGACATAACACGTAGTCTGCAATCAACTTGCTTGATGTTTGCAGACGATCTGAAAATATGGCGCGCAGTTGCTTCATCAACTGACCGTGAAATACTGCAAAAGGATATAGACGCCATCAGCAAATGGGCATTAGTCAACGATCTTCCGCTGAATGCTACCAAAACGAAACATTTGACGGTAGGCGTTCTGGATCCCTTTGATTATTACATCGATGACATGAAGATTGAGAGCTGTACGGAGACCAGAGATCTAGGCACGATTGTGACTTCCAGCTTGAAGACCGCAGCAAACACTGCTCAAGCACGATCAAAGGCCTTGCGATGCTTGTGGGCCCTACGAAGAACGTTTGCTGATTGGTCTATCCCTATGACAAAAATACTTTTTGGCACTTACGTTCGACCACTCCTAGAATACGGTGTTGTAGCGGCGTTTCCCTGCACCGCAGCCGAAGAGCGACTTCTAGAAAAAGTTCAACGACTTGCGACGAGATTCTGCACCAGTATCTGCAAGCTACCATACGCAGAACGATGTCTGAAATTAAATATTTTCTCACTAGCCTACCGCAGGGTTCTTGGTGACATGATACTCCTCTATCGGATTGTTTGCCGGAACGAGCTTCCTGGCCTCAGATCGCTTTTTGTAGTTATCTCTGACCATCGCACAAAGGGCCACAAATTTCGGTTGCTCGTCCAACGGACGAATCGTCTGTCGAACTGGTACAGATTTTCACAACGTGTTGTCGGAACTTGGAACTCACTTCCTGCCAAGGTTGTTGAAGCGCCAAGTCTATCTCTGTTCAAGAACAGCACCGATCAATTTCTCTGGTTCGCCAAAGACGACTGCTTTGAGAAACGAATCCACCTCCCAGGATACCCGAGTCGTTGGTAGTTATGCCGGTTCAAGAAAGAGCTTAAATGGAACTTTTGTACTCCTTCTGCTCTAAATATAATTGTATTGTATTGTATTGTAAATCCGAAGTTAAATTGAAAAAATTTAGAAAATGGAGGGGAAAAGAAGAGATTGTGGTTTAAATTGCATGAGGTTTGGGCCGGTTGTACGATCCAGGATAGTCGAAGAATTGTCAAATCAGGGAAACCAAAACTATTCACCAGTATGGATTTCGGTTCATGTAGAAGAATCAGTTTTACGCGGAAGAAGCAATGACCAGTATCGGAGTTGGTTTCGGAGTCGGAGACACTGGAATACGATCGAAAATATTCTCTTCACCATCATGGTGAGAGGTTATCGGTGTGAAATTTAACATTTTATATAAACGATAAAAAAATCACAAAAAGACAATATTTTTTGGCATTTTTAGCGTTTTTTTTGTTTTTTTATAATAAATACGTTATGTAAAAACATGTTTTTATGCATAAATGGGTTTAAAGTAAGCAGATAACGGTTGAGGATATAGTCATATGGTAAAAATGATCATAAAACGCTCGGTTAAGATGAAGATGTCTAACAACATATCTAAGGTCGGACAACCTGACACTTGCCTGGCCAGATATCCAAAGAATACAATAGGACATCATGATAAACGAAAATGTGGAGAAAGATGTGGAATTAGAAACCTGGGATCCCATGAGAGTATAGAATGTCTAGGGAAGAGTTTATCTTAAGGATTTGGGAAAGTGAGTGAACGGTGAGGGTTTCTGCAAGCGTTTTAAATTTTCCTGTAGATGTGCACATACGGAAATGAAGAGGAAGGGAATTCCAAAGTTGCGCATATCTAACTAAGAAGAAGTTACGTCTAACTTTAGTGCGAGACATAGGGATATTCAACAGCCTTGTTCGATTGCGCAGATCATATCGGATATAATCGTGAAAGCGCATGCCAGACTGGAGCTTAATTCGTTGCTGTGTAATGATTCGAAAGAAAAGAAGCAGATTCATACGAATTCTGCGTATCCATAGTGGTTCGACATTCAGCAAATTACACCTTTCAAGATAAGGCAAGGGGTTTGAATAGCCCAAAGTTATTTTGCTGAATGTACGTTGAAGTCTCTCTAAGAGAAAACAATCACGCCTACCCATGTGAGAATAGATAATATTACAATAATCGAGAATTGGTAGGACCTTCATCTTATAACGTGCTATTTTACTCTCGCGTAAGAGGAATTTATGGTTAATTAGGCTAAAGTTTTGTCTTGCTCTCGCAATGAGGTGTCTGGCTTGTTCATTAAAATTGAGAGAAGAGGAGTTTCTAAATCCAAGGTCCTTAATTTCTGCAGAAGGTGTGATGGTTGAGCCATTTATCGTGAGTGTGCTAGAAGGGATTGAACAACGTAATCCCATATATTGTGTCTTAGAAGCAGAAAATTCTAATCCCCATTGTGAGCCCCAGTTAGATAGAGAGGCAAGATCACGGTTAAGTGATATCAGGGCCTGTGACACTTCACCAGGAGGAGATGTTATGACGACTTTTATGTCATCCGCGAAGATGAATAGCTTAGAGTGATCTACAACATTTTGTAGATCCTTAACATAGATAAGAAAAAGAAGTGGACCTAGAACGCTACCTTGAATTACGCCACTTGGAATTGGCGGATTAGTTGAGGTAACTCCATTAACGTGAACCGAAAAGGTGCGATCAGATAGAAAAGAACGGAACCAGCTCAATAAAGGCCCATGAATACCTAAACATGATAGCTTTAAAAGGAGTAGCGTATGAGGAACCCGATCGAAAGCTTTGCTTATGTCCAAGAATACAACAATCACTGCTAGTCCTTGGTCAAGAGAAGCCGTTATGAGATCTAAGTATTCTAATTGGCAGGTTACACAAGACTTTTGGCTAAGGAATACATGTTGGACTGAAGAGAACGCATCTGGACCAAGGTAGCCCAACAAAGAATTTTTGATTAACCTTTCAAATAACCTAGACAGAATAGGAGTATGATTAATAGGGCGATAATTCGTAACGAGGTTCGAATTACCAGATTTTAAACGTGGGATAATAACAGAGTGTTTCCAATGAGTTGGAAAAATTCCACATTTGAGAGAAATATTGAAAAGATTTAATAAGAGTAAAGGGAAGTCTTCATTATCGTTGTGTAAGATGGCTGAAATAAAACCTACATCATCAGGCTTATAAGAGATTTTACTTCGACGAGAAATGTCTTTTACTTCTTGTACAGAAAAAGTAAAGGAGTCAATAGTATTTATGGGAGTGCTATTGTTTGCTGGTGGATGGCAAGCGTTGTTATTGAACGAGCTGCTGAAGAATAAAGAGAAAGCCTGACTTATTGTGACCGCATCAGAAGTGAATATTTCTTTATCATCTTCGTGGTACATTATGGATGGAATATCATGTGTTGACCGGATACACCTGGTCTTCGAAAGGTAATTTAATGATTTCGTCATTGAATCACTGTTTAAAGCCTTTCTTTCTTGGCGTTCTAGAAGACGAATCTTAACATTTGAAAGAGAGTAACAAAGTTCGTGTCTGCGCATAACCGAAAATAAATCTAACTTATGGTTCACAGAAGCAGAAAGTCGAGCTATCTTTTTCTCCATAAGGTTTATTGGGTCCCGCTTACGCTTCCTAATATGAGCGGAAGACGAACTTCGAATGCATGCTGAGATGTTATCATGAAAGATCGAAGAGATGCGCTCAAAGTTTGAGGAAAGAAAGAATTCTGTCCAGTCGTAGGTTCTAAGAATTTTCGAAAACTTCGTCCAATTGATATGAAATTTCTCATCTTTGCGTATATGCGCTGGTTTTTGCGAAAGACGCAAAACGCAAGTTATCATATTATGGTCGCAACCGGGTAGTGAAGTTAAGATTTCAACGTTGGTGGGATCAGTGCCTGAAGTAAAAATCAAATCTAAAACGCTGGACAGCCTCGTGGGCTTCTTCACAGATTGTGTGAAACCTAAAAGATGAATCGTTTTGGAGAAGGATGAAAATTTATTTGAGGAATGCGGGGAATTCCAGCAGGCGTGTGGCATGTTGAAGTCTCCAGCAATAATCTTATTATTGAAGGGGGAAATGGACGCCTCAGTAAAAACATTTATAAGCTTATCAACAGTGAGTGTGGATGGAGATGGCGGGTTGTAAATGCATCTTAGGAGAGCATCAAGAGAAGGTAAGGAGATCCAAATTGAGTCGTCTAGATCATCTAATATACGAGAGCTATGTATTTCTGCTTGGAGATCTGTACTAACATAAATAAGAATACCACCACCACGAGTGTGGTTGCGGTCCCTACGAAACATAAAATAGTTGGCTAGTTCAAGTGAAACGTTGGGAACGTCATTAGTTGTCCACGTTTCTGTTATAGGAACTATTTCGTGTGGGTTTGAGAGCAAGAAATGTTGAAGGGCAGGGAGCTTAGAAATAATTGACCGAGCATTAAGTAACAGAAGGCGAATTTTAGGATATTTAACATGCGTAATAGAAAACGATTTACACGAGTTGTTTGAAATTGTCGGAGCTAATTTGGGTAAGGGTTGTGGTAAAGGAAAGGAAAATTTTCTATTGAGCCATACATGTTTTGAAATGGGTTTGTGTAAGCACTAAACGAGTTCCCATTCATGAGGGGGCGCTGATCTAGAAGACGTGGAGCGTATTGGAGTGGAGAAGTGTAGGGTCTTGGAAAAGGATAGTAATAGGGCTGCTTGGGATAAAAGGAACTTTGCGGGAGGATAAGTGGATTAAGTGGGCCAGGTATAACCGGGAACCGTCTATGTACGGGGTGATAATTACATGAGCCATTAGATGGATTATTTCCATCAAAATTACGCCCAACCGTAGGGTTCCTAATAATGCGCGGTCCACCACGTAGTAAGGGTGAATTTGATTTGAAGACAGGGAGCACGACTTTTTTTGTGGCTTTAATTATAGGTCGAGCTGAGGGCTGCAAAGCTGCGGTGACGGTTTCCTTAGTGGGGACATGGCTATTAGGGCCAGGTGTTAACATTGCGTCGTCAATGTTTAACTTAGAATTAGTTGTTGATGTTGATGTGGAATTATCAACGACAATATCCAGGTCTATTAAATTGGGAATAACTGTTGAGGGTTTTACTACGTTAAAACGCTTGGGAACGCATTTGCGTTGTAAGGGTGTGTTGTCTGGCTTGATCAACACATTTAAAAATTTAGGCAGTGATTTTAAGACATGTTGATTATTAAGTATATGTAACGCATAATTTTCGTTAACACATTTTAATAATATCGGGGCACAACTGCGGTTAGAAGGCTTTCTAAGCCTAATTATAGATGCCGATTCTAGAGGGAGGCCATAACGAGACATTACTGTCTTTTTGAGGTCCACTAAAGGATATCTATCGCCTACATTAAGAAGAATAATGTTTTTAGCACGGTTTCGACGCTGCTCAATTTCTGAGGTCAGCGACACTATGAATCGACCCGTTTTTTGAAGAAGATCAGAGTCTAATACGTAACTAGGGTCGAGAAGGATAGCTAGTGGTTCTAATATACTGCAAATTTTAGAAACCGTGGACAGCTTATCCGCAACTGATTCAATCTTGTTTTCTAGGTTCCGTACAGTGGTCAGAACCGTGGACATATTTCCATCAAGAACCACCGAACATTTTTTTAGTTGAGATGTAGTTCGGTGTGTTGCTTTTGAAGATTTCGATAGCTTGTAATGAGACATATCGACAATATAAATATAAATATGTGTAGTGCAGATAAAAGACTTGCCAAAATTTCAAACACCGCAAATGATCTCCACAACAACATACCTTGAGGCCTTGTCTGTCCGATTGCTGTTGTTCTCGGATAAGCACTGATCCACTACACCGCATCGCGTATTAGCTTCATTTTTTCAGGTACGTTGTCCTCTTTGCCTTACTACTCCGTTCATTCCCTTCCTAACCACCTGTCAGTTTTACTTGTTTCCAGGTCTAACGCCACCCCGATGCCTCCGTATTCTCCTGCTACCGCCTCGCAATATAAGGAAGGCGCAATTCCAAAGCGAGTGTGGCCCGCTATAAGGCCTCCCGTCCCCAAACAGATGACACTTACTATTTTATTTCCACCACACTGTACATACCAACCTGTGGTTATTTTTAAGCTATGCTTTTACACCACAATGAACCATTGAACCATTGAACCATTGAACGTGGTGGATTCACTTTGGTGTCGCGTGCAACTTAAACATAAGGACTGTGCCCTCGTTGCGGTAATCTATCGTCCTCCGAATACTCAACATTCGATGGATGGTGTCCTTATGGCTTCCGTTCCATTCGCCCTATCACTACATCACAGTCATGCCTTACTGATGGGATATTTTAACTCTCCCGAGCTTTTCAGCGAACCTATCCCAAATACGTTCGCGGCGGATTTGGATGATCTCATCAGCAGCCATCCTTTGTACAATCATGTGAAGGTTGCTACACGTTTCCGAAGTAGCGACTGTCCATCTTTGCTCGATCTGGTGCTGACTAACGAAGAGCTGATGGTAGAAGAAATAAATTATGAGCCACCCCTAGGGAAAAGTGACCACGTAGTCCTGACATTCTTTTTCGTTTCCTACGCTAAATTCCTCGACGAAGAGGTAACTCTTGTCCGAACCGTCACAGACTACAAGGCTTTTCAAGAAATCATTGGGGCCAACAATTTTGACTTTCTGCTAAATGACGATCCTGAGCTGGCCTGGTCCAGATTTGTCTCTCAGTGGCACCTTCTATTGCAACAATCATCGACTTCGGCCGAACACAAAAGACGTATCCTGCAGACGTTCATTCGTAGTAGAACTCGCAAGTGGATTAAGTGCAGAAACACTGCATGGCATGTGTTCCGATCGGAAGAGTGTGTGCAAAATTGGGAAATTTATCGTCAATTACGCAACCACTGCACGTCTCTAGTGCGTCAAGACAGGCTGGACTACCAGGACAAGTTGACGGCACGATTTCTTGACAACAGAAAACTACTTTACCGTCTTATAAACGATAAACGAAAGGTGAAAACTGGTATCCCGCCTCTGAAAATTGAAGGTGGTTCGACGTCGACTTCTTTAGAAGCCGCGAACACACTAAAGGATCACTACATGCCGGTTTTCCAGAATTGTTCACCATCCTCATTAAATATCATCACAACACCACCTAGACTCTCCACCGTCATATTCTCCGCTGAGAGCATACGCAAAAAGATTATGCAGCTCCGGGACAACTCATCTCCGGGAATAGACCGGATAACGCCGAAAGCATTACGTGCGGTCGCCGCACATATTTGTGAGCCACTTGCTGTCTACTTTCAACGCTTGTTTGATACCTCGCGTGTTCCCGAATTTTGGAAACAGGGTATTATTACCCCAATCTATAAAGGAGGAAACCGCAGCGACCCCGCGAATTACCGTCCAGTCACCTTGCTCCCCGTGCTTTCTAAAGTCATGGAATCGATCGTGTCTGACGAGTTGATGACTTTTATGGAGAACGAAAACGCGGTCGCTGTCGAACAACATGGGTTTCGTCGCGGACACTCCTGTACGACAAACCTGCTTTTGGCCCGGGACAGCTGGACCAAAGCTGTCGACGCAGGCTACGGTGTTGATGTAATTTACCTGGATTTCTCCAAAGCTTTTGATAGCGTAAACCACGCTATTTTACTACAAAAGCTTGCTCTTCTTGGAATCGGTAACCCACTTTTGTCTTGGATAGCCGAATTTCTCCGCGCCAGAACACTCCACGTTCGCGTCAGACAATCACTTTCTGATTGTTTTTCAATAAAATGTGGTTTACCCCAAGGTTCTGTACTCGGCCCGCGCTTGTTCTTGATGTTCATCAACGACATTGGTGCATGTGTGAACTCACCGTTTTTAATGTTCGCAGATGACCTCAAACTCTGGCGAATCCTCTCTTCCCCAAATGACTGTGACGAATTGCAGATGGACCTCAACTCACTTAATAGTTGGGCAATTATGAACCAGCTACCTTTCAATCCACGAAAATGCCGATCTCTCCGCATTCGCCACCCCGGTGAACCTAGGTATCAACTAGGGGGCACCGAAATTTCGGTAAGTATGCAAGAGAAAGACCTCGGTATACTGGTTCAAAGTGACCTCGGGTGCTCTGCTCACTGTTCATACGCTTCCTTAGTCGCGAATCGAAACGTAGGCCTTCTAAAACGAGTCTTTGGTTCTTTCGACCGCAGCCTTTCCCCCTCACTTCTTCACGCGTACGTCAGACCTCACCTAGAATACGCCGTGTCCGTCTGGTCCCCGTGGTTGAAGCGCGATATTCACGTCCTGGAACAAGCTCAACGGAGATTCACCAAAATCGTCAAAGGGCTTAGTTCGATGAACTATGAAGATCGACTGAAGGCAATTAATTTGTTCCCCATGAGTTACCGCCGCATACGAGGGGATCTGATTTTGGTTTTCCTGATTCTCAAGAATGCCAAACACCCGTGCTTCAGACTGCTTTCAATGGGCCCTAGTTCCGGAACCCAGGGACATGTGTTAGAGCTTGCCCTCCTACCAAGTCGGTTAAACTGCCGAAAGTTATTTTTCACAGTTCGCACTCCTTCTGCCTGGAATGATCTACCGTCTTTTATTGCCTTACCTTGCTATTTTTAAAGAACGCCTTGACTCTTACCTATATCATTCTCAGAAGATTTGAATTTAACTTCGCACATTTATTTTGTTCCCGATGCTGCAACCATTTTCTCTTTTCCAGACCTACATACGAATTGACGCCAATCCATCCTCCCCTGTATTGACTAACCTGTGATTCCTCTGACCCCACCATTCACGGAACTTTGGTAACCGAAACCCAATTTCATGGACTCCACCCGACCCCGGGTGCTGACTATCCTGTGGTTCTACTTTAAGCTCATAGCTTTTTGGACCAAAATATACTATGGACTATTGACTATTGATTGACTGGTCCATACTTTGGGACCTCCCATTGAACCTCAATAAGTGTCAACTCTTGTCTGCTCTGGTCGACAAGATAACAGTCCAGGTGTCAGGTACTCCTGTTAGCGTTGGTGCCACACAGCGGGTTAAGGACTTGGGTGTTTTAGTTAGAGCTGACTTCAAACGGGAGGACCAATGCGCTGTTGCAGCGCAACGTGCACGCAATGTGCTCTTTTGGTTGAAGTCGGTGCTTTCCAGCAGAAGTCCCGACGTGTTCCTGCCACTTTACAAGGCGTTAGTCAGGCCGCATTTGAAATATTGTGTCCAGGCGTGGTGTCCTCACTACCAGAAGGATATCATTCGACTTGAAAGCGTCCAGCGACTAGCAACACGCATGATTGAGGTTCAGCGTGGGAAAAGTTATGCTGATCGCCTTTGGGCTCTGGGTCTTTTCTCTCTTAAGCGTCGTCGTTTGAGAGGTGATTTGATTGAAACCTTTAAGATCTTAAAGGGCTTAAGCGGCGTTAATTCAGATGACATCTTTACCTTAAGTCCTAAGCTGGGCAGTCGCGGACACGCACTGAAGCTCGCTAAGGAACGATGTCGACTAGATTCTAGGAAATACTTTTTCAGCCTCAGGGTGGTCAACTTCTGGAACAAGCTTCCTCAAGAACTTATCTCCTGTAGTTCCGTCTCAACTTTCAAGCAGGGTTTAGACCGTGACTGGGGTAAGTTATTCTGTGATTACATCCCATGATTACCATGCTTAGGTTGTCCTCCATTTTGCTCGCTATTCACTGTAGTAATTTTAGAGCATCTTCCTATTCTTGATTCTCCATCAGCTGATCTCTCACCGTGCTGGTGAGGAGAAACTGCCTTGTCTTTTTCCAGCATCGATTATTGAGCGTTGCTGTCCTACTACTATCCTACTACTACAGCGCCTGGCACCGCGATCATCAGAGATTGCAAACAGAGAAGAAAGAAAATTACCTTTTGGCAGTGCATCGATTATAGCGCGGTGCTCCTCCAACTACATTCTCCTAGTCCTACGACAATCAGAGGTTCCACACGGAGAAAAAGGATTGACCCTTTGGCAGTGGTGGGCGCTTCTCCGCAGCTTTCCACCGAAAAAAAATTCTGGACGCTCGGTTGGCTTGTCAGCCACATACTGTCCTGTGCAAACTGAACTGAACTAAACTGAAGGCATTTCTTCTTCTTCTTCTTCTGAATAGACGGCAGGAGGACTACAGTCCGTGAAAGCCGCTTCACCTCCCGGGTCTCTGCTATCTCAGCGTAGATTCCTCACGAGGAGTTACTGAGCTGAAAGAGTAGGCGAATCGCGCAGGATAGCGTGAAGTTCACCGTCCAATATGCGTTTAAACTGCTCTTCGGTGACTGCTCCAATTGCATCAGCGGAGAGTGCATTCCAAATATTGACCACTCTGTTCGACAGAGTAAACGATGGCTTCAGGTGTTCCGTTCGGCGCTTCTGCAACTTCAGCGAATGACCTCTAGTTCTGGAGTCCGTGGATACCGAAAAGAATTGTTGAAGTTCCGTTCCGTAATATCCAAGCAGGATTCTCCGCGTGATCAGCAAATCATATCGCATTCTTCGATATTCCAGTGGGAAAAGTTTGAGTTCCCGCAATCGGTCGTCATAGGGAATACGAAACATACCCCTCACGCACTTGGTAGCCCTCCTTTGGACTTCCTCCAGACGATCCTTCTCCCCTTTGGTTAACGGATAGTTCACGGGAAGCCCAAATTCTAATATTGGTCTGACGTGAGATCTATACAGAACTTGAAAAACTTTGGGATTTATCTCTAAGAAGGATCGTCTCAATGCCCACCACATGCGGCTGGCAGAACCGACCTTTCTCGCAGTATCCTCCGCAGTTTTGAGGGATGAAGTTACCATCCCCCCCAAATCTCGCTCTGCATCAACTATCCTGAGACCATGGCCCTCCAACTGATATGCATGTCGCATGTTGTTGCTCCCGATGTGCATGATAGCACACTTCTTTTCATTAATCGGGAGCATCCATCTGTCAGTCCAATTCCGCAGTTCATTCAAATCATTTTGCAAGTGGGAAGCGTCAGCGGCAGTCGTGACAGAAGCCCACACCTTCAGATCATCTGCAAATAAGAGACAACCACTGTTCAGAATACCGGGAAGGTCACTCACATAGAGTTTGAACAGGGTTGGCCCCAGAACGGATCCTTGTGGTACACCAGAAGTTGGGATAAAGGATGCAGATCTGGCCCCATTGACTTCAACGAGGCTTCGCCTTCCGATAAGAAAATCCTCAATCCAAGCAAGCAAAGAAGCCTCTATACCAGACATTCTTAGTTTCCAAATAAGCCTCTGATGTGGAACACGGTCGAATGCTTTACTGAAGTCGATGAAGACTAAATCAACTGGCACACCAGCATCAAGGCTTCTGCACCAATGTTTTCGGGCGGTCAGTAGATTGGAGATACATGAGCGGCCTTCCGTGAAGCCGTGTTGGGCATTCGAGCATTGTTGGGTCTCGCGCAAATACTGTTCTATCTTATCCTTTACAATCCGTTCCAGCAATTTGCCTACGACAGACGTAAGTGTAACAGGACGGTAATTTACAGGGTCTGATAAACTCCCACCTTTGAACATCGGCTTTACTATACCTATTTTCCAATCCTCTGGTAGACGTCCCGAATCGATTAAAATTTGGAATAAAGCGGCTAAAGGTGAACTGATGATCCTTGCTAAAGGTTTAAATATGGCAGGGTGAATACCATCAGGACCTGGAGATGTCTGTACCTTTAGATGTTCGATGAGGATTCGCACCATGTCAGCCGTGATCTCAAAATTGGCCATTACTTCCGTCGGCGATATTTGTTCGCAGGATATGGTAGGCTCTATTGCGTAAACTGATTGGTATTGCGATGCAAACACCTCAGCTTTCCCAGTGTCAGTCTCTATACCCTCCCGTTCCAAATTTTTGAGAGAAGGTACGGGGTTCGATGATTTGACCCGTCGCCGAATGTACGCAAATAATCGTTTAGGATTATATTTTGAAGAATTTGCTAATTGAAGCTCGAATCGACTTCTTTTATCCTTCTTCAATTTTGAGCAAAGATTCCGTACAGCCCGATATTCTTCGTAATGGGCGTCCGATCGGCTCGTTCTGAATTTAATCCAAAGACGCTTTCTTTGCCGCCGGCAGGTACGAAGTTCTCTATCAAACCAAGGAGGGCCACGGGAGCCGGGACGATCTCTGGTTAATGGAGCAACATCCTCTAAGCAACGGATATTATTCAGGAACCATTTCCAACAGTCATCAATAGTGGAATCAACGGGTAACGTCCAGTCAATTGAGGCTGCTTTTTCAACCAACAATTTCAAGTCCATGTTCCAGAAGTTTCTCCGTGGAAGCCGCGACGGCTGGGCCGGTTTACCCCGAGTCCATTTGAACCGAATCGCACAATGGTCGCTTGTATCGATGGGCTGTTCTA
>JACCGJ010008312.1:0-105569 GCA_013407085.1 Atriophallophorus winterbourni | reverse complement strand
AGACCCAACAATGCTCGAATGCCCAACACGGCTTCACGAAAGGCCGCTCATGTATCTCCAATCTACTGACCGCCCGAGAACATTGGTGCAAAAGCCTTGACGCTGGTTTGCCAGTTGATGTAGTCTTCATCGACTTCAGTAAAGCATTCGACCGTGTTCCACATCAGAGGCTTATTTGGAAACTAAGAATGTCTGGTATAGAGGCTTCGTTGCTTGCTTGGATTGAGGATTTTCTTATCGGAAGGCGAAGCCTCGTTGAAGTCAATGGGGGCCAGATCTGCATCCTTTATCCCAACTTCTGGTGTACCACAAGGATCCGTTCTGGGGCCAACCTTGTTCAAACTCTATGTGAGTGACCTTCCCGGTATTCTGAACAGTGGTTGTCTCTTATTTGCAGATGATCTGAAGGTGTGGGCTTCTGTCACGACGGCCGCTGACGCTTCCCACTTGCAAGATGATTTGAATGCACTTCGGAGTTTGACTGACAGATGGATACTCCCGATTAATGAAAAGAAGTGTGCTATCATGCACATCGGGAGCAACAACATGCGACATGCATATCAGTTGGAGGGCCATGGTCTCAGGATAGTTGATGTAGAGCGAGATTTGGGGGTGATGGTAACTTCATCCCTCAAAACTGCGGAGGATACTGCGAGAAAGGGCGGTTCTGCCAGCCGCATGTGGTGGGCATTGAGACGATCCTTCTTAGAGATAAATCCCCAAGTTTTTCAAGTTCTGTATAGCTCTCACGTCAGACCAATATTGGAATTTGGGCTTCCCGTGAACTATCCGTTAACGAAAGGGGAGAAGGATCGTCTGGAGAAAGTCCAAAGGAGGGCTACCAAGTGCGTGAGGGGTATGTTTCGTATTCCCTATGACGACCGATTGCGGGAACTCAAACTTTTCCCACTGGAATATCGAAGAATGCGATATGATTTACTGGTCACGCGGAGAATCCTGCTTGGATATTACGGAACGGAACTTCAACAATTCTTTTCGGTATCCACGGACTCCAGAACTAGAGGTCATTCGCTGAAGTTGCAGAAGCGCCGAACGGAACACCTGAAGCCATCGTTTACTCTGTCGACCAGAGTGGTCAATATTTGGAATGCACTCTCCGCTGATGCAATTGGGGCAGTCACCGAAGAGCAGTTTAAACGCATATTGGACGGTGAACTTCCCGCTATCCTGCGCGATTCGCCTACTCTTTCAGCTCAGTAACTCCTCGTGAGGAAATCTACGCGAGATAGCAGAGACCCGGGAGGTGAAGCGGTTTCCCGGACTGTAGTCCTCCTGCCGTCTATTCAGAAGAGAAGAAGACGAAGAAGAGAAAGAGGACTCATCGTTGCCAAATTTAAAAATAAATTCATGGTCACGGCACACGGAAATGAAGTTCGGAAAAATCTGCGTTTGGATTTAAAGAGACTGAAAGCAGGAGAAGATACATTTTCCTCCCTAAGATTATACTAGGCGACACGAACATAAAAGTTTCATTTGCAGTTGATGTGTGAGGTCTATAGAACGAGTTTTCGGGAGTGGTCCTGTAGTGCACTACAGTCCCTTAGATTCGAAGTTTTGTGCTAAAGGCGAACAGATTTGAGCAACAGTGATTTGGCGTCGACAATTTGGTAAAGCAAAATAAGATCTTCACGAATCCGTCCATATTTAATGGAGGACTAGTTTAGTTTCGCTAGACTTTCAGGGTATTGAAAGTGAACCAGATCGCTTACTAGCTTAGCTGCTCGTGCCTATGATGATTCAAGCATCCTTTCGTCCTTTAATAGCCATGATTTCCAAACTTGTACAGCATACTCCATATGTAGCCGAATAAATGCCCCCAGGAACACACGAATTGAGGCCGGCTCAAACTTGTTAAGGTCTTGGTACGAAAGACGTACCATGGTGCTGGCGGAGTTAGCCGCTTTTATGCATATCTGTCTAGGCCTGGGCAACCTGAAAGTATCTTAGCCCACGCGCAGTCTCTGACTGTGCGGCACTTTGCCTGGATCAGGCTTGTGCTTGCATACCATGCACGTCGTGGAGACTGAGAGATTGCATTGTCTGATGACTCCCTGGTCGCGTTCAGTAGTTGTCACCTGCAGTATTCAACCCTAATAAGATAACATGGAGTATCGCTCATACGAGTGGAAAGATCACGGCATTTCGTTACGTTAAAGGAAAGTTTTTGTTATCAGTTCACCACTTGTGTAGTGTGTGAATGCCGTCCTGCAGCAAATTTATGCATCCTGTTAACCACAAATAGTACACCAAATTTCAATGTCGTCCATGTGAAGCAATACAGGCGATTGCAGGGAGCGCGTAACGTCGTTAATGAATTTGAGGAACAGGTAAGGACCTAAGACAGCCCTGTGGAACACCTCTTGGAGTGGCAAATGGAGAAGAGAAACAGCTGTCCACTCGAACTCAGGCGCTTCGGTCAGTCATAACTCTGCAGCCAGTAAAATAATTTTCCACTAATTCCCTGTCAGGTTAACTTCTGTAGGAAAAGTCCGTGGTCGACCCGGTCAAACGTTGGTCAATATTGCCTAATTCTATAAAGATTTTCATTTTTAAACATTCGATACTTCTTACATGAGTTCTGCTTTGTTAAAATATAACTTTCGACTTTCCTTAAGACTTTGACGATGTTCACCAGACGGTACTTCTTTTTAAGCTACGCACTCTTGGAATTGGTCTCCCACTCTTAACTTTGATAGCTGCATTGTTTTGCGTGAAGTACTTTCCAAATCCTTTCGAGTTGAATGTGGTGTATTCTGAGGTTAGGTTTTCGGTCCACGCCTATTCCTGTTATTCATTTATGACATTGGTAAATTGATAAAATCGTCATTCCTCATGTTCCCTGCTTTACGAACAATAACGACTTGCAGTCTGATTTAGATTCACGTGTCTGCAGTCAGCGAGTTGGGCAATTGCGCACGGATGTGCCATCGTGCAGCATTTCTGTGCTGTGCGGCTAACATCTTGTAAAATTGATTGGCCAAAAGTAGTGAGTTCTATGCTGAAACACGCTGGAGTCTCACTTCTATTTCTATTACCCCTCTCATATCTGTCTAGGCCTGAGCAACCTGACAGTATCTTAGCCCACGTGCAGTCTCTGACTGTGAAGCACTTTACCTGGATCAGGCTTGTGCTTTCATAACATATATATACTAATCGCGCATTACGTCTACATTCCGTCAGCAACCGCGTTGAATTTATTCTCTATATGTAATGAGCTCTATTTAAACACCCACTGGCATCTCAGTGTCATTATCGCATGTTTATATCCCAGTTTCGACAGGTGAAATCTGCGTATGTCAGTGAGTGATCTTTCTACACTGATTGCAGCCTTATGATTTTGTACGTTTTGACGTGCGAGGTCATCTAATGCTCTTCCATCAATTACAGCTTAAAAAGATGTGCTCACGGTAAGACCATATAAGAATTTAGCTACACCATTTGCAACTGCTCAGCCTATCGTCGTGCGCTTCCGAAATTCTCCAAACTACACATTCATTCTTTATCCTTTAGGCACTTCGCCATTCACTCGATCTGTTATTATTTAATATGATTTTTGTTTAATGATTCATTATGACATCTAATCAACACTCCACATTGTTTAATCAGTTACTTACGCTGATATTCTGGTCATCGAGTTAACGTTTATTTTATAAAACTCAATTCGCACAGAAGTAAAGATGGGTGATTCCGGCATTGCTTTTGAACATATCGAAAATGACGCTGTAGTGGGTGGCTTCACTGTGATAAGTGACAAAACCAAAGTACCGAAACCCACGGTGAGTTATACACAGTTTTATATTTTTAGGCAGTTGAACATATACCATCTTGGATTGTTAATGCCACAATATTTCCGAGTAACGTCAACATCAGAAGAGATGTTGGTGAGTGTCCAGAACTCGGTGATTTTCTGAAAACCAGGCTCAAGTCAGCTGGACATGAAAACTTATTTCCAGGTAAATTGGTTTTCTCGTGATATTTTAGTTCAGTACAATTCACGGTGATTCCTTTCATTCTCCGGTGTTATCCTACGGTCAATCATGCCCCATTATGCCGTCCTGTTGATGTTTGTATATCTGCGCCGACTGGCAGTGGGAAAACTCTTGCCTACTGCGTTCCTATTGTTCAAGTATGAAAATTTTTCCTTCATTTAAACTTAAGCTTTTATTAAATCGCATTCATGTTTTTGTTCGTGCTCTTATCATTGTTCCCGTGCGAGATCTTGCTTGTCAAGTGTACAAAGTACTCCAGGATTTAACAAAGGGCACCGATTTGAAGGTAACGTCCATTTATTAGTTTGAATTATATTTTCTCAACAGGTTACTGTCTTGTGTGGGTTGAAAAATTTCTCAAAGGAGCAAGCAGATCTTGTGGATTGGTATATTATATTACTACATAATCGCTTTTAGGGATTCCGGTTCTCCGATTGTGAAGACTGATATTGTTATAGCTACGCCCGGACGCTTTGTGGACCATATCCGGAATACTAATGGTTTTACTCTGGAACGTTTACGCATAGTGGTGAGTGTATTTTCTAATTTAACAACTTTGCCAATCGGACTTTTTTGGTGATTTTCTGTTAATTTCCGAACAAGAATCAATACTATATCAAACTTAATCTTATTTCGAAATGTGACTAGGCTTTCACAACTGATGTTAAAATAGCAGACTGCATTGAATCATTTGAAGTCCTTTAAAAAGCATACATCCAGGCGTTGTGCATACGGTCTAAGCAAACAGAATCGCCTGGTAATCAAAACTTTGTAATGATTGCTGTCTTTAACGAGAAATAGTCTGTAATTCTGAATGAAACACTTTCCGGCAGGTTAAAGCATATACTCTTTTAGAGCTTCGAATTACAATATCCAGTGTTGCTTAAAGAGACACTAAACCGAAATCAGTGTCAGCATTCCATAAGATTTGGGCATGAATAACCGTCATAGCATACATGATTGCATCACAAAATTATTGAACCATTCATGCACGAAACAGCTCTTATTATATCCTTGTTCCAAAGGTTGTCATAGCCGGGGGTGGCAGTGGGGATAAGCTCCCACTGTTTATAAAATGCTCCCATATGGCATGCGTCTCAAATAGCCTCTGACAACCAAGTCCAGCTTCTGGCTTGCACGAGTGGCTCTCCGAGCCCGGCGGAACTGCTTCTACCAACAGGAGAAGGGGCGAGGGCGAGTGACTGGCGCCTGAAAACCAGTTTTCTTCGGGCAGATGTAGCTCGTTAGCCCGGGAGGGCATTTCATCTAAGGGAAGGAAAACCCTGATTTTAAACCTCCGCTGCCTTGCGGGATACCCGATCGCGGGAAAGGTTTCGGGAGAAAACCTGAGGAAAAACCTGGAACAGAGTCTGGTAGATGGTTAGTTGGTGCACACCACCTCTTTCTGGCAACTCCCTGCTGCCTTGCAGGTCGCACTTGGTTGTGCAAAGGTTAGAGAAGCTGACTCGAACAAACGCCGAGTGGTGCTGGGGACAGCGCTTTGTACCCAAATTCCCAAGAATCTTCTTTGAAGCCGACTCATCCTCCAGGAGGAGATAGTCGCACAAAAGTAAAGTAAAGTATTATATCCATGTATTGGGTTTTTATAAAGCACAGCATTTCATATGTATATTTTCATCGAACATCATTTACTTCTTTTGACAGACCATAGGTACTATAATCTTGTAATACACTCGAGAATTACTAATGGACTGTTTTGGTTGTTGTGTGACAACTTTGGCGCCACGATGAACGTGAGCAAGGTGTAGGATCTGGGCCAAAGGACCAAGCCATTTCCCATTCCCGTTCAACAATATTGTCTCAAAGTAGTGTCATGGCCGGTAATTGGCAAGTACTTATCGGTAGGTAGTTCATCATTTCATCTATCTTGTTTCGAGTTTCACGGATAACCTCTCGTGTGGTTTAGATTTAAAATCGGATTGGCAGACCATCTTTGTTTTCCCTTTTGTACTACCGTCTACAGCAAACCGACTGTATGGATGTAAAATGCATACATACCACACGGCTAAGTGGGCGCAATGCAACTTGGGCTTCTCGCGCAAGACTTCAACGAAAATAATATTTTCCGATTCGGGTGCTTCTGTTGTGCATGAAATATAAGGTGGGTAATAAGTTGACGAATCTTTAGCCGCTCTGAAATACAAAACCTGTCTATCGTACTTCGACAAAATTGCTTACACCGGCGGGCCATGTCTATCAAATGGAAACGATCATATACAAAAAGCTTTATTCGGATAAATAGTTGAAATTTAGCCTTTGGTTTTTTCGTCGCAACTTAGATGTAGAGTATCCGCTGATCGCGTACCAACGTCTAAGTCCAGCCAAATGCATCGTTTTCCTCACTTGTACCTCGGAATAGCTTCGTTGTAAAGTGACCTTATGCAGTTGGCTCAAGCATTAAGGCCCTGAGAACCAAACGAATTACGGTTTGTACTGCTTGCCTTCTTGACCGAGGTCAACACGATCCGAATTCACAGTAGCTCCTCGCTCTTCTATTGGTGGCTTAAAATCGTTCTTACTAGCGTGCTGTTATCAGCATATTTGTGAACTATTTAAATAATCTTGTATTTTGTTAATTTGATTGAAGAGAAAGTTGTTTTGAAGCTTGGCAGTAAAAACCACCATTAACTTTCTCGCTGTTGTCACTCTGCTCGTTCATCAAACTGGGTTGAATGCATTTTGTATTCCATATGTAGAAATTCATCGCAATGGTGTAGATTCTATTGCTTTTTATTTTCGGTCTTCTTTATCTAATAGTGATTTCACTGCCACTATTATTGTACAGTTATGCACCCGTTACTTGCTGACAATATCATGCTGTGCTCGATGATGGTGAGCTCCAACATTCTTCCCCTAGCTTGCCTTTATTTTTCTCAGTCGGTAGCAAAACAGATCATAATATGCTTTCATCGGAATCAGTGGAATTTCAGCTACTGACTAATGCTTATTAAATTGGTACACACGAAGTGTAATACACCTGCCGTTTTAACGCGATAATTTTGTATTCAATTTCTATCTAGATATCAACCTAATGTGCAATCGTGCAGTACTTATGTGCTGTCCGACTGACCACCGGTAGTGGTCTGCATACTGAAACACGCTGGAGTCTCACTACCATATCTATTCTCTGTTTCCTTTCTCGTATCTGTCTATACCTAGGCAGTCTGACAGAATCTTCGCCCACGTGCAGTCTCTGATTTTGATGCACTTTGCCTGGATCAGGCTGGTTCTTTCATACATACATACATTATGAATGCTGTTGAGGTACTCATGAAAGATTTCAGTATGGTGTAGTGCGATCGAGTGTTTTACGTTTTTTTCATTTAATCGATTCGAGGTGTAGGTGGTTGAATCGTTAAGTAGTTTTTATCGATCGATCACATTGTGAAATGCTGTTCGCGACACTTTGTGATGTATACTACTCGCTGGTGATTTGCAGCAAACTTTTCATTTGATGATCACTTAGTGTAAAACCGGCTGATCCACTCAGAACCAGTAGCGTCAAGGTAACTGAAGTAAGAAAGATCCAGACAACTACTTAGGTTTAGAACAACAAGCTTATTAGGCTATGCTCCACCTGCGTTGCTCTCTCTTCCACTAAATTCGAAGGCACTAAAGTCATGGTTATCACCGAAGGCAGTATCTCATCTCCAGCCTGTGTGCAGGTAAAATGTTGCATAATCATAGACTGCATATGACACAGGTGCAGTCAGGCTACCCAAACAGGTATAAAAAGGAATAATGGTGGTATGGTATGAAAGCACAAGCCTGATCCAGTCAAAGTGCCGCACAGTCAGAGACTGCACGTGGGCTAAGATAATGTCAGGTTGCCCAGGCCTAGACAGATATGAGGGGGATAGAAATGGCAGTGAGACACCAGCGTGTTTCAGCATGAAGCTCACTACCGTTGGCCAATCAATTTAGCACGATGTTAGCCGTACAGCACAGAAATGCTGCACAATTGCACATCCGTGCAGGTGGTATGACTCCACCATGCTTCCTCACACTGCCCATTGCCAGTATCAATTCACCACGGTGTTACCTTTGCAGCACAAAACTACGGCGCGTTCGTACATCAGTGCTCTCAATTTTAAGTGCCGATGCGTAACTGTTAGGAATTGTCTCGTAAAACCTTATACCTGTGGGTAAAACGTACTTTGCTTATTTATTGTATCATTAATGCTTTCTATCCATAAGGTCTTATCAAAATCAGTTTTCGTATTTTTCACATTGTTCGAATGAAATTTGTTACTCTTGTCATTACGTTATTTCTAGGTGATAGATGAAGCTGATCGCGTGATAACCGAGGAACGGCAAGATTGGTATCGTCTTTTGGAGGATTGTCTTTATCATCCCGGAATATTTTCTCTTGATTCTGATGTTGGTGACTCGTTTTCCAAGCTCGCAGAAACAGCCAGACCGCCATGCAATCACTCGATCATGCATCAAGTGGATTATGCTCAAGAAATTACCATCCAAAAGGTTAGGTTCAATGGTCATAATGACTTAATGATTTCACCCCCATTCCTGCACATTGTACAACAATATGCATTTAAAGATTATCTGTTTTAAAGAACAGTCTATCTGTTTGCTTAAACCATTTCTCGCATATTATGTCAACCGCTTCGTTGCATTTTTATCTGCCGAATACAGTTTGTTTCTATTGATTTAATTTTCTGTTTCTTTCTGTTTCACAGATACTTGTTTCCGCCACCCTCACTCATGACCCAGGCCCTCTAAAACGAATTAATCTATACTTTCCTCATCTGTTTACATCAAATGAAGGAATCGCTGATAGCAAACCTCATAGTGTTTCTTCACGTTCCGCAGTCCCACGTGATAAACATTCTCGTGACATGGATACTACTGTGATCGATTCGTCGGAACCTTCAACAATCACTAATGTTGGTCTATTTTCTACTCCGGATGGCCTACAGGTTAGTATCCGCCATTCCATATTCGTTCTCGTGAATCACATAGCTTTTTGAATCACCGACCATTCTATTTTTCTAGGAATTCATGGTCTGTGTTCCGATTCATCTTCGCGCAATGTTTTTACTTCATCTCATCAAACACCGAAATTATAAGCGTGTTTTGTGTTTTACGAATTCTCGCCTAACCACGGAGCGACTTCAGAGGTTGCTCAGCGCGGTTTCTTGGCTTAAGTCTTCCGGGATTTCAGCTCAAATGCCCACGAATAAACGTCAGCGCATTTTGAATGCATTCAGCCGAGGGGAGACAAATGTAAGTCTGATCACCCATTCGATGGATCCTAATGTTTTAATGTCAAAAATGCCAATGTAGTTCATTATATATGTCATATTTTTCAATACTTTATCGTATTCTATAAAAACTTAGATAATACAAATTAATCACAAAATCACATGCAATGAAACTACAAAACCACACTGCTTTTACGCACATTCGCATATTTCACTTGCATGCTTTTTTTATGCGTTTGCGTATCTAATTTCCCAGCTTCGTCTTATTTTGCACCTTGTTTTTCTTCTGAACTGCCAGTAACAGAGCCGCTTTAAACGAATTCCAGCAAATGTATTTTCCCTTGATTATTTGGATCTGGATTGAACTGCATTTACTTGATTGAATACGTTCATAAATTTCCTCCTTCATTTTTGGCTTCAGATACTGGTTTGCACAGATGGCATGGCTCGCGGAATCGATATCAAGGATGTTGAATGTGTGGTGTCCTACGAGATGCCTGTCACCATCCGGACTTATGTCCATCGCATCGGTCGTACTGCAAGAGCTGGGCAATCAGGTGTGGCGTTCACTTTGCTTTCGCGGAATCAAGTAAGTCTTCATATGAATTTTATTGCATTCTTTCACCTTTCACATACACGGGGTGTATTTGGATTTTCAGCGATTATATAGGTATGGTATGAAAGCACAAGCCTGATCCAGGCAAATTGCCGCACAGTCCGAGACTGCACGTGGGCTAAGATACTGTCAGGTTGTCCAGGCCTAGACAGATATGAGGGGGAAATAGAAATGGTAGTGAGACTCCAGCGTGTTTCAGCATGCAGCTCACTACCGCTGGCCAATCAATTTAGCACGATGTTAGCCGTACAGCACAGAAATGCTGCACGATTGCACATCCGCGATTGGATGTTCGGCTCGTCTTGATTTAGCCCAGATAGCGTAACTGTAACTGCTGGTTCCAACCCTTTTGCTGTTGTACATTTGGTAACGTGTGTTTAACCTTTCGCACCATATACTGTTTTAAAATGCGTGCCTACCATATTCTAAAATTCACCATAGCAACCCAGTCCATTGAGTGAAACTTTGAATCGCTTCGTGCTGATCAAGCCTGCTTTGCGGACCCTTCGTTGCTTCGAAATCATTTTGTAGGTAGCGATAGCTAGTGGTTTGTGATTTCGGGGGATGTGAGCAACACATTACTTTGGTCATCCATAAGCGCTTTGAGTGCTTGACCAGGAATCACCATGTGATTCTGTGTTTGAACGCCGTGGTTTGTTGTACGAACCCTATGTAACAGTGGAATTCAAGTATAACTTTGTGCAACTACTATCTTTTTTCAATCCTCCATTTTTGCTACGTTGTTCACATGTTTGTGTCCTTGAACAACGTTAATTGTGTAAATTTTGCTTGATACTGTCCTCAAAGTTTGTTTTTGTCTGACCTTCCTCCACTTTTCAAAATTCAAATCCTGAACCCACATCATAAGGCGGCATGGCGTGTGCAAACAATACGAACCCGCCATTGGAAACACGCAACTACGGTTATTTTTTAATGCGCATTAGCTTGTGCTACGCGATGCCCAATTGACTTCCCGTAACAGCGAACTATTTTATATCGTTTCATCTGGGTTGTGCATATTTCAAAAACCTCGAATGACTTGCATTTTCGACTTTTGTCGCAAATGTTGATCACAAGTTGTGCTGTCTGGTCTCAAAGAATATATGAGAGCCGCTGGAACCTCGAGTTCGGACGCTCACGTTTAACTCAAATGACTGTTCACGCATGCAGAATCTTATGCTAACTGAGCAGAATGCGATATCGTGCTGTGCGGCTAACCGTGCAAAATTGATTGGCCAACGGTAGTGAGCTGCATGCTGAAACACGCTGGAGTCTCACTACCATTTCTATTTCGCCCCTCATATCTGTCTAGGCCTGGGCAACGTGACAGTATCTTAGCCCACGTGCAGTCTCGGACTGTGCGGCACTTTGCCTGGATCAGGCTTGTGCTTTTATACCTTTACATAAGCCCAGAGTCGTGCAAAATACTCGAGACTATAGGTTTCCTGGTTTTCGCTCTACCTGGTGGCGGTAATTATAAGGGTATTACTGCACACATACAGCAGAAAAAGCATTGCTTTTTCAAACTAATGTTTATTTCGATTCCGGGCATATCTTTCGTAGTGATGTTGTTCTCTGGTTTCAGACACGTTAATACTCTTTGTGTTTGTTGCAGCGGAGAATACCAAATGCTTATTGGTAATCGTCTTGTTTTTCCTCTCATCGTAACAGTTCTTTCATTTCAAAAAAGACCTCCGTTCTGTAAGAAAGACCAAGGTAAAAGAAAGCGCGTTCCATGCTAGCCACATGGACGATCTGAAAGAAGACTATCAGATGGCATTACAAGCTTTAGAGGCATCCGTCAAGGTGAGCGCGCGGTATTTTTGTGGTAATTTTTATCTGAAAAATGACAGTCTGCTCTTAATGTGCGCGGTTTATTTTGTACGTACGTATAAATCCGTTTATCTTTGTTTGATATAAACTATCGTTGCATATGCTGTGCGTTGTCAAGTAACAAGGATAGCTTGCTATGATGCACGACAGTGAAGGTCGCAAGTAAGCTGTCGTGCTGACGTCGTTGTAGTTGCTCGCAAAGCTTAATTTAATGTTTGTTCCACTTTATGTTTAGCCAGCTCTTCTGCAGTTTTCTCCTTCCACTTTTTTGGATTTTGTCATGGCTTTGTGGCGGTTAAGTATTTGTTACTTACTATCTGTTTAATGTGCACGGATACGCAATCATGCAGTACTGCTGTGCAGTGCAGCGATCAACGTGCTAAATTGATATGCCACCGGGAACCTCACTGTCATTTCTCCTATTCGTATATCTGTCTAGGCCTGAATAATCCCACGTGCAGTCTCTGACTGTGCGGCACTTTGCCTGGATCTAGGTTTGTGATATCATCAATACATACATCTGTTTAATGCTGTCCTTGGTGACGAAACTACTGTTGCGATGGCTTCTTGTGGTGCTACCACAGCTTTGTTCTAAATTGACTCAAATGAACACAGACGGCTTCGCTGGCGTATCTGCTAAACTCACTCAGTAACACAAAAGTATTTCCCCTTACAGTTGATTATGTTTCGTTTTCCTTGTGTACCAATTTAATTAATATCATACGGAAACTGGAATGTAGTCGGGATCGAACGCAAATGTCGCTCATTTGATATAATTAGTTTATCATGAAGCTCGAGTCCAAGAATATGCCACTAGTTGCTCTCCTGTCTTAATCGAGTCAGAATAATTTCTATGAAGCAATGTCTGGTTATGCATTTATACAGTACTTCTTTTGTAGGATATCTATCGCCTGCAAAATTGATTGCGGTCGTTAACGCGCTACATACACCACATTCTTAATGCAATTATCTCATATCTCTCTGTGTCTTTGTCACTTGCATGTGCAATCATTTATTGTGATTTGTTGAATGGCCTTGAGTTTCAAAGTAATGTGTTGCTCACACACCCCGCCTTGAGTTTCTAATGCTACCGAGTAGATTTCTCATTGATTTTATAACGTTATTAGCATTACTCTAAATAGTAATATTTTGTTTCAGGAATCGTCTACTTCTTTAACCGGACACACATCCAGTATGCTTCAGTCCCGGAAGGGTCAATTGAAGAAAGGAGAAAAGCGGCAACGGAAAAAGAAAAATGAGTGAAACGCTGCCTCCGAATTGTGTGACTTATTTTTTTATCGTGAATAAATTTGCCCCGAACATCTGGTTCTCCTTCTCGTTCGTCACAATTCCGTTTATTTCCCGTTGTATTCAACCAGTTGATTTTCCGGTTAGGTTTGATGAGAAACCATATTGGGTGCACCGTTTAAACAAATACACTTGAGTGCCAGTCATTTATTAATTTGCTTTCGCTTCTTGTTCGAACGGATTTTCACGCTTTTCTCCTGGTTTCCCCACCGAAGCCACGTCAATGTATGTCAAAAATACTGCAAAATTGCACGATTATGAAACAAAGAACATATTTTCATTGTATTGTGTTGCTCACACCTCGCGTATTTACACTCCACAACCGGTTCCTGGCTGTTTTTCGTCATTGCGTGGATATAGTTTTACTTTGTATTACTACTTTTCCAATGTTTCAAAGCCATCTGAACCTTTTCTACACTATCTTTCCTTAATGACGTCAAATAGCCAGAAACCGGCGGTGGAATGTATGTGATGGGTGTGATCACCACAATCCGTTGTTCATTATAAACGTCTTGGGCACTTAACTGGGAATCACTTTGTGATTCTGTATCTGGACATAGTGATTAACTGTACAAACCCTATAAACAGTTGATTTGAAGTATAGTGTATTTTCTTTCTATCATCCCACGTGTTGCTTTTCATGTTCTTTTAAGTAAACTTTTTTTCTTGCAATTATTCACCAACGAAAGTATTAATTCTCGAACTATTGTAGCGTGTTTCGTTACGAAATCAGCATCGTCACTATAGTCTTCGAAGTAATATTGAGTGTCGGCTGTGTGCACTTTGAAAGGTACTAGTTTCCTACTTCTGTTGAACGGAGGTGTATCCTGAAAATACGTATCCCTGTTAGTAACGTGATCAAATTACTGAGAATAGTCAAGTTAGCGAATTTGTGTACAGTTTAATCATGGAAATGCACGCACATTGACTTTTCTGTTGTGACCATTATAACGTTTATTCGTTATTACAAATTGTTGCTATATAAATGGTATGCTACAAATTATGCACGGATGTGCAATCGTACAGTACTTATGTGCTGTGCGGCTAAAACCGTGCTAAATTGATTGGCCATCGGTGGTGAGCTGCATGCTGAAATAGGCTGGAGTCTCACTACCATTTCTATTTTTATTTCCCCCTCATATCTGTCTAGGCCTAGGCAACCTGACAGTATCTTAGCCCACGTGCAGTCTCTGACTGTACGGCACTTTGCCTGGATCAGGCTTGTGCTTTCATAAATGTGAAAGTTTAGCACTTCCACTAACCAAACCGCCAAATCTCATGGAAAAAGTTATGTTGAATAAAACAGCAGTTCGTGAATTATCGCGTTTGATTCGAGTCGGGACATGAGATGTTTTTTACTTCATCGTAATTCTTTGTATTCGGTCCCTGACCACTGTTATTTATTGATTTGTTATCGATTTCAATGGTATTATACTGTGTAAGGAAATATTGGGTAGATCCATGGTTAACAAGTGTTATTTCAAGTGCATAGTTGTCATGCCACTAGCATGAGCTACGACACTTAGCTCATGCATCAAAGAAATCTATTGAGCTAATAATTTGGAATTGCAATTCACAACTGCTATTAAGTTGTTTTCAGATCTAACCTCTGCAGAATGCGATGCATCTTCTGAATCCAAGCCATGCTTGCCAAGCCTCTCCGAGTAATCAGCCACATATGGTGAGCTGCTTAATGTCTTAATTTCTATTACGTCTTGACGCATACCTCGAGGAAAATCTATCTAGCGTAAACCACACCATCCCCTTTTACCTAGCCAGCCGTTTATTTGGTCGTGAATCACTTAAAAAAGCGTTAACCACCCGCGATTCCAATTCTACAATAAAATGCCAATTGGTCAAGCGTTCGTTGAGCACATTACAAGAAGCGAGGCACGCCTATCTTCTATAGGCAAATCTCGTTATCACCGCAAAGTCATTAGCCTGTTTGTGTCGGTTCTTAGTTCGATTTCTAGCTAACCCTTTCTCTTCAATCCCTCACCTCGTTGAGCGACCTTGACGAGTTGCATATCACTGAATAACGACTGATCTTTATCTGCTTCTCTTTCCGAAAATGTTTTTATTCGCACCGTTCTCGTGAGGTTTTCCCGAAACCCCCAATTATTGTGGACTTGCGCTTGTTCTGTTTTTCGGCGCTTGTTGTTGTGCTGTGTCGGTTGACTTCTCACTAGTGCACCAACGCCTCTAGAATATGCTGACTTTCTCCACAGTTGACGCGCAATAAGTACTTCAAGTCTGCTCATTGCTCGACTTACATTTCAGCATCACCATAATGCTACTGCACATAATTCTGCTTTGCCTATTTTCGGAGACTATCGTGGCATTTGAACCGTCGATGTCTCAGCAAACGCGTCTAGTCGATTGTGACGTCGCTCAACGAGGATTCCACCTGAATTTGCGATGTTTATTAAAAAGTCCAACGGATAGGCGATGGGATCAATGTGTAATGAAACTGCGGGTTGCAAAATGTGAGTTGAAATCTAGAAATATCTGGGTTACATTAAGGATTTCTTTCGGTATTCATTGTCATGTTTTACCAATGCAGCTCTATATATTGACCCCTACGAACTTGCGCTACATCAACCGGGTCTAAACTTCACTATGCAAAAACCTCGGTCCCATTCCAAATCCAAATTCGGGAAATTCTTATCTTGGTTCACTGGTTCTGATCCACACAAAGCAGGCCGTGGTTCGTTCGATCAATATGAAGCGGCGGAGGTTCAAATTAAAGCTTCAGAAGTGGATGTGGAAGCTCCTGAATGGGTCTCAACTCCCATGTCTTTGAATCTTTATCCCGCCACTGCTGTATCAAAGAAACCGACATCGATGGTCAAATCTATTGAAATCCCGCTTCATCTACGCTATGGGTAAGTCCCCGTACCGGTTGAAATAAAACACTGCATCCATAGTGACTTTAATTTTAACGCCACTAGTCTATCCGGTTCCACAATCAAGCTATTATCACCATATCTGCTGCAAACGATCATTGTGAAGCAGGAATTAGCCTCGTATCGCCACCCAGTCCACTCGGCTCGTTCGCTCATTAAATCTGGCTTTTATCTTTACCGTTATCGATAACTTTACCTATTTGCCAACATTCCATGCTTTTGATTCCTCGAATTCAACTATTAAGAACAGAATTAGTATGATCAACTAAGGTGGTTATCGGTGATCTTCCCGGAGAATTACAAAGCTGTTCTAACCGATTGCACACAAATAGCTTTCCATTACAAAGCTTATTGTGTAGTGTTGCTGCAGTTTAAAAACCTCACTTCAAACTAACACTGCCTTTAAAAAAGCCATACGTGACCTAAATCTACTCAAACGGGTATTCGGAAAATTTTCATTCAAGATATTCCCAAGGATCATGAATACATACTTGAGACCCGTCACGGAATACGGTGTGTATTCATGGTCACCGTGGCTCAAGAAGGATGTTGAACTTATGCCGCGAATCTATCACCGCTCAACAAACTAGTTCTCCGCATCCGAAACAAGCCTTATAAAGATAGGATAGCTCAACTGAATCTGTTCGACTTTCCCATTCGACGAATCAAAGGAGACCTCATCTTATTTTACAAAACATTCCATACCTCGAACCATCCCTTACAGGACTTATTCACGCGAAGGGATACGAGAAATTATCTGACCCATGAATATATGCTGGTGGTACCCCATTCCTGCCTGAACTGTAGAAGGTATTCTGTCCGTGTCTGTTTTACTTGGAACACTTTACCTTCTACCGTTGCTCACTTCACTAGCTTACATACATTTAAAACGAAATTAGACGAATATTTATTGAATTATTCGTTTCCCGAACACTTATATACTGCTTATTCTAATTCGTTATCTTGTTTATACACGCATATTTCAATTGTTATCATCCTATGGTTGTTAAGCTTGTTGCTTTTTAGACCATTAAAAACCTTGAATTTCCTCCTCGCGCTTACTTACCACATCCATTACAGGTTACCGTCTGACGGTGAACAGTCATCCGTTAGCCGTGGAGCTCTACCACAACCGCTAGTTAATTGTGAGGACGGAGACCATTTCAACACGTGGGATACAATGTCTCCGATGGAATACACCATGATCTCTCCAGCCAGTAGCGACTTGCTCTACGTCATGCCCGTCACCATTTTACTTTTGACCGTGGGCGTGGTGGTACTTTTGTTGGCCTGAATAAGGGAGCACGTTGATTGTTGGTTCAACGTTCACATTATGAGCAAGAGGATTAGGCTGTGAAATATTTCGACGTTTCGTTTCAGTTGATTCTGGACTACGGATGCACGTAGACCGGTTTTGTTTTACTTTTGTGGGATACGCACAGCATACAGACTACTCAGGTTATTGTACAAAATAACTATTATAACCATCAACTGCCTTTTGATTTTGACTTCAACGTTGATTGGTGATTTTAACAGAGTTACCAGATCATTTTTATTCCAGTTGCCTCGTTTTCAGCTGCGATAAATACGTTACCGCGGCCCGTGTAGATCATTGGTTGTGTTCAGTAAATTACACACCTTCGAATTATAATTTTGTTCACTGTTCCATGTTTAGCCGAACCTAATCTTGCTGTCCACTGATGAGAATAGTAGGCAGAAAATGGAACGTATTCGCAGGGATGTGAACAGTACGACGCATTGTTTTTAATGGGCTTGAGCTCTTCAAAATGAATCGGTATCTACTCGAGTAAGGCTATATACTTCATCATTGTACATGGTGTACCAATCCATCAAATATTTGCTGGCGACAGCCATTATGACTCACTGTCAGGGCAGGAATGAACACTTTCTATTGTCGCAGGAGCTGTAATTTCACGGTTGTGGATGATGATATAAAGGAGCTCCCAACCATCCAAAACATGCATTTTAAACAGCCTTCGATAAGCAAGTAATGTCCCTGGCCTTCACGAGTGGCCGGTGGAAATTCTGACAAAGAATGGGCGGATGCTTAGCGCCATAAAAATAGTTTGTTGCGGGCAGGCGTATGTCATTTTTCTCGACAGTCCATCTAGACAAAGGAAAACCGATATCTTACGGAAAAGATTTCAAAGGGAGAAACACTGAAGAAATTTTCTCTAGGTGGATTGCCGGTGCACAGAGAATTTTTGTCAATCTCTTGTCGCCTTTTGGATTGTATTAAGAGATGTGCACTCGATCTAACGCCCTGGTGCTGAGCACATCACTAGCATACGATTCCCAATAAAATACATGATGTATCACCTACCCTGCGTCGCGGCGTTCGTGCAGTGTTGAGACGGTATATGCATGTCAATCGCTAAAAGTAGGCGTTTTAATTGACTTCTTAGTAGACATTGCTTGTATTTCTATTAAGCATTTTGTATATTTTCGAAAAAGCTTTCGCATTCTCTTCTTTTCAAGATGTTTTTTATCTTTGCATGCATCTATGGTGAAAAAAATAACTTTATTCGTGTACACGAATTTTCAGCAATACCCTCCCTGCACACGATTCTGCAGATTGGCTCATGTTGGCCAGCACGGGGTTGCGATAGCTTTGTCGGCACTAAGCGAGCACTTCTATCATGGAAGCTAGTTTCAACACGTTTGAAAAGAGACTCAAACACTATAACTATTGGTCGGTGTATATCGCAACGTTGTCCGCCGACCGAAATGCACAACACGATTCCTACATCCAAGTTTATTGTTCATAGATTTCTTGGAAATCGCATATTAGTCGTGGCGGGTAGATGGGATGCGTCGACCGGGTTGGCAGTCACCACAACAAAATGAAAATGTGGCGGAGTTGGTTTAACACCGCTGCGAGAAGAGTGATTGCTTGAATGTGTTTGTGGCTTCCAGCCATTGTCTGCGAACCAACATTCAAGCATTTATAGAACATAATTACGTGATATTCGTATGGAGAACGAACGACGAATCTGAATAATTACATTCTAATCATCTAAGCTAGATCTTCGATTGAATAGAACATCGAAATGCTGCCTTTGGGGAAATCCTTCGCGGTCCGTTTATAACAGTCGGTGGAATATGCAGTTGCACGGAAGAATGCTGCGTATCCGTATCTTGTAGCTTCAGTGCAGACCTCACTCATCGGAGCAGCTGATCTTTGATCTTAATGAGAAGATAGCTAGGCTGGTTGAGCAATTTATTAAGTTATTCAATCGCCCATTTTTAGAAGTTTTTCGGTACATCACCATAGCCTTATATGAGGTACTCATCTACGGTGATGAATGCTGTGAATTTAATTTGTACGTGGTTCACGCAAGGCTGTACGTTAGCGCCAGTCCTGTTAAACTGTCATTGACCGCTACAAGACAATAAAAAGTCTCAATATCTCTCTGTGATGAGGCTTTGTTCTCGGTCAAAACGTCGAGACTACGCAAGGGTTTATTTATCGTCTCGCTACAAAAGTCGGTCACTTGAACTGAAAACATTTTGACCGGCTTTGAGACCCTTTCAGCAGTTATACGTCTAGCGCTTTGCAACTGAAAACATTCCCGCCAGCAAATATGTTGCCTAATGCATCACACCGGTAGCAAATATGGAATAATAGCGGACAAACACCTGTAATAAAAATCCTAAACGCTAGATAAGGGGTTTTAAAAAGAGTGAGCACAAACGACCCGTGATTACGTGCCTACACTCAATTAAGTGAAGAGATATCAACACGACAGCTTCCTTACAGGTTTCCAGTTGACAACATTAAAATTAAGCAACAGATGCTTCCTACAAGGCCACTACTAAACATGGTTTTCAGACGATCTCGAGTGAAAAATGAAGTGAAATCTATGAATTGCCTTACACCGAATGTGTTCTACAGTAGAAAGGCACTCTCCAGCGCGAGTGAAATGAGTCGGATTAGCGATTCGCTCTATATTACTCTGGATTTAAGACGTAACTGCTAAGGTCATAAGAAATACTATCATTAGAAGCATTCGATTCGTTGATAAATTAGGGTAATTTCAAGCATCCAAGTTACCGATTGATCATCTAACGATACCATTCGGGAAACATGCAGCAAACTACTTCTGCCCTAAGTTGTGTACGATGGAGACACTACGAGAGCTTGGCCGCATCCTCCATCAGAGACTCAGAGTTCACGAAGCTCGCCATCCGGGCTAAACCTGCACGTCATTGACGATGGGCAGGAATTAGCAAAGTTAAGAATTGCCGGTCAACTGTGAAGGAAAATTAGATCCACTGGAACAACCTACCGTCTACGGGACTTAAAATGCGGAAAGCGACTTGATAAAAATCTAGCTTCCGTGCGGAGCGCGTAGGCTGGTGTGATTCAAGACGTCTATAAAGCCCGTTAATCTGCCGGCAGAGCAAGTCGAACACAAATAAGTAAAAGCGAAGCAAAGTAAGGAATGTAGATTTGCTCCGTAAACCTCGTTTAAACTCAAGTCTTGATGTGAGAGAGTACATAGCTGTTAGCTGCCGCACGCAGGTCGCGCAGAAACCGTACAACCGGTGGTGATCAATTATACAACACATATCACTGTGACAGCGATTGTTTCTCCTGAAATCGTTTGCTTATTTAAGTGAAACATGGAATTTAAAAAGATAACAGTGCGAACAGACTTGCGTGTGATTTGTACAAGAGTGGCGGGCTTCAACATATTTTCTACAATGCAACCATGCGCTAGACTGATAAATGGGAAATCAAAGACCGAATCAAATAATAAGTGGTATATACATTCACAAAAGGTTACGAAGAGGTATCGAAAGAATACAATGGCGATCCGATCTCTGGTTTCATCGGCTCGGGGCATGTGCAGAACTGTAGGACTGTCCTATCTGGACGAACTTTTCCAAATTCGGAACAGCAACCATCGCCTGTTCCAAATGTCCAAAGCAATTGAGTCGCACAAGGTCATCTCCACGTTGCTCAACCATTACAATATCCTGGTCAAACGAAATAATAGCATTCAGCGATAAACGAACGAAGCAAAATATGAAACGGGCAGGTGAAATTGTCAACCTACTGAACATGTGGCCAGTGGACGGGAGCTGATCAACTCAAAAGTCGCCTCTCCAATAACCAAACGCACTTGCTGGTTGTCCAAGAGCTGGATCTTTCCTAACGAACCGGCTTTCAATTGTTCCAAATCCTATAATTAAGCAGAAAACCACTGATATGATGACACAACTTGTCTGTGGTTAAAAAGCAGTAGACAATTTGTGACTTACGGAAGGGAGCAGTTTATCCGGCAACTGGAGACTGAATAGTCGGCCGGAGTTGCAGTCGGTGAAGAAATCGTAGGGCATCTGATTGTTTCTTCCCTCGGATAAATCAAGCGTGTTCAAAGGATCTGATTTCAAAGAAAACCGCATTATGGATTACAAGGCGGTGAGTTGCGAGCATTTCTATGCTTGAAATGGTCAAGTAAAACCGCGTGTTGGCATGAATATAAAACTAAACTCTTCATATGCCACTAGAGTCTGATCATGTTGTCTTTGATTTATGTGTATGTAAACAATAGTGAGATGATAGTGTATGATCAAAAGATTAGTACGGACACCCTGTTGTATCATCGATTTGCATAAACTCGTGTTAGTATTAAAAAGTAATTATAAACGAGCCAACTGTAGACAGTATTTCAATTGATGTTAAAATGAACTTAAAAATAGACATCGAACCAGGACTAGTGGTAGCGGTCCAGTTTGATCGTTAAACATGATACACTAAGGCTGAAATTGAGGAGAAAATCGCACACATTTTATTTTTCAGCGACCCTAAATAAATCCACAGCTGCCAGTTTTACATCTGGCTGTGAGAACATAACTAGGACCTGTTCTCGAAGACCTAACGAAAAGATATCTTGGAAAAACGAAAATCCATTCGAATAGGTGAAACAACTAATTTTCAAAAAATTGATTCGTTACACAAAATTTGCACACGTAGTTTTCTAACATATGAGGCAGCATTGTGCGATTATGCTTATTAATTCGTCTGAGTAATGTAAGAATTAATTAGATCGGTTTGGTACGGTCCGATGTGCAATCATGCAGCAATTATGTGCTGTGCAGCTAACACCGTGATAAATTGATAAGCGTTGCATGCGAAAATACGCTGGAATCTGCTTGTCATTTCTATTTTTCTTTCTCAGATCGGTCTGGGCCTGGGTAACCTGACAGCCTATGGCTTTGTCTGGATCATGCTTGTGATATCATACATAACACGATATTTACTTCACTCGCAGCGAATAAGCGATATTTATAGTGTATTGCAGATAGAGCGAAAGTAGATTTATCTCATGGTCGCGAAGAAGCGAAATGAGCGTGAAATTAAAATCCACTTCTTACAAACACCATTAACAATTATAAATAAGTTCGGAAGAACTGATACAAGTTTTGGTCATTTAACAATCATTGCGAGGATGGACAATCTTCTTCCAGAAATCGAACCTTCGCATGCGTAATGGGGTTTTCTAGAAAATATCCAAAAAGTTGATATGCAATGATTCAAATGTAGGCAGAAAATTTTTATATGCATAAGCGAAAAGAATACTATTATGATATGCGATGGATTTCCAGAAATCAAGAATATTACGATAAAAAAATAAATTAAATCAATCGAACCGATTTTGAACAGAATTTAACTTTACCAATAGACGTGCTCAAACCGGCTGCGGAATCCGGCATCAAAATCGGTGGATCTTTGAAAACTTGTTTGATATCTGTCACGAAGCTTTGGTAGTTTTCAAGAAAGTCCTCTTTGGATGCGACTTCATTTGTCAGCGGCGTGTCAACCGTCACTTTTGTAACTGTAGAACTGCGTGCTTCTCCTGAAACGGTTGTTGCTTAAATTCATCGTGCGAACAAAAGTATGGCAAATGAAATAAGGACAAAAAGAATCGTGAGGGCTTCATATTTCGTAGAAGCACTTTCCAGTCAAAAACAATACCGAGCGACAGGTCAAATATCGTACTCATGAGCTTGCTTTTACGGGGTTAATAGAAAATTAAAATCGCGTTAAAGCCGGGATCAGATGGTCTTGTGTCTTTTCAATTAATATCATGTTAACCGATGTAGCTGGCCGGTAAGATGACGTATAGTTACAAAGAAACATACCATAAAATTCACATTTACCCCTCACAATCACTGAGCCAGGATTTATCGGAGCAATCCGGGGAATAGGGAACACGAACTTTCAAATATAAAGTGCCGCTAGCTCGGATCGCCTAAGTATGAAATGACAGGCACAGTCAGAGACTGCACGTCAGTTAAGATACTGTCAGGTGGTCGATTTATAGAAAGATATTGAAACGGCAGAGAATCCAGCGTTTTTTTGCGTGCAGCTCATTAGTGGTGGCAAACAAATTTCGAGTGGTTAGCTGTACAGGATCGAAGTACCTGCACCGATGTGCAATCGTGCAGCATTTATGTGCTGTGGCTAACATCGTGCTAAATTGATTGGCCACGGGGAATGAGATGCATGCTGAAACACGCTGGAGTCTCACTACCATTTCTATTCCCCCCTTCTCATATCTGTCTAGGCCTGGGCAACCTGACAGTATCCTAGCCCACGTGCAGTTTCTGACTGTGCGGCACTTTGCCTGGATCCGGCTCGTGCTTTCTTACCATACCATCATACCACACGATTGCGCATCCGTGCACGTAATACCGATTGGTTACTATTTGGGGATTCCGCTGTTTATGCCATGTAATAGTTTCTCGACCTCGATTTTATACCAATCCGGATGCTGTGTAGAAAAAAGCATCATCTTTAGTCGATAACCTAGCGTTGGTAAACCAAAACTTCACCAGCATACCCTGTACAGATTCATCTGATTCGCTACACCCAATCTGAAAGCTGCCCATAGTGTTTGCCTTCCAAAAAACACTACAATCTAAAGGCGATAAACGTAATTCAATTGCGAGCATAATGCTACGTAGCTTGAGTGAGTCGTGAAGTATAACTACATCACCAGCGTAGCCCAACTCGGTGAGATTGTCAGCCAACCTCGGATTGTCTGAAAAAAGTTAAAGCAGCTTTGCTTCATCAAGTACGAAAATGAGAGGAAAATTTTTGAACCCAGCACTAAATGCAATAGTGACCAAAACTTAATGAAAGGTCAATCCAACGCTAACACATGTTCGGACACCTTGTCGCGATACTTCTGCACAACGTATAAAAGACAGTTCGACCTACGAAAACAGCCCTTTAAAGTCCAAGATTACGCATGCTCTTGATACGCGTGTAGCTGTTCTATCGCAGTAAGTTTGAAAGTACAAGTCTAGAGTTAGACAAAGAAACCAAATTGTTGCTTTCGAATCTGCGATTCCCTAAACGATGCTTCAACAGTTTTTAACCAAAAAAATATTTGAAATGACGCGGATCTATAAACACAAATGACAAGCCAACATATTAGGGTTCGTTAGGCCAATTTTAACGAGTTTTGTTTAACATCTGGTTATTAAAGTTATACTTGAATGCCACTGTTATATAGGGTTCGTACAACGAACCACGATGTTCAAACACAGAATCACAAAGCGATTCTTGGTCAAGCATTTAAGGCGCTCATGGATGACCGAAGTAAGGTGTTGCTCACATCCCTCGCACTTACACACCACTACCGGTTTCTGGCTGTTTTCCGTCATCAGGTGGAGACAGTAACATTAGGTTCAGTGAGCCTTGAAACAGTGGATAAGTGGTAAGCAAGTATAACTTTGTTAATCACTTATCCACTGCTTCAAGGCTCACTGAACCTAATCTTACTGTCTCCACCTGATGACAGCAAACAGCCAGAAACCGGTAGTGGAGTGTAAGTGCGGGGGATGTGAGCAACACATTGATCAGGTTATTAACATCGCTACAGCCCAACTGAGTAATTTTAGTTCCCGCTACGAAAGAATTAGGAAACCCATGGTACCAGTAAAAACGGCTTCAGTTTCGAACTATATGAATCGCACTCAAATAACCCAAGTAATGCCGAAGCTACGGTAGTCACTGACTATGTTACCAAAAGCAGACGAAACAACAATAAATTTATGCATTTCCCTGTGGGCAGTAAGCTTTGCGACGTTTTGATTGTGATAAAACGTGATTACCGGCGAAATATAGAAAAAATGTTTTTATATGTTGGATAAGAATAATACATGGATAACGAGTATATAGGACGGCCCCGAAAACTGTTGAAGAACACAAAATGAACAAGTAATAAATATAAAGCGATTTTAGCCCTTTAATTTCAAAAAATTCGGATAAAAAGCACGGACTTACGCAGCTCGACAGCGTTTCTCTCAGATTTCGTTACAGAACCGATACCCGTCTCAAATATGGAATAACTCTGTACATATTGAGGACCATTGTTACGATCTGACGGACGTCTACCGCCTCCTCTACCCTCACGAGGAGTCCGATTGATTTGACCATTAACGGGTTGTTTGGAAGGTCTTCGTTCGTGAATCGAGTAAATTTAATGAAGCACAAACAAAACGTAGTTACAATGTTAACGAATTCAAAGTACATGTAAGTACAAGTTTAAAGTTAAAAATCCAAGAATTTCCGTCACTACTCGTATCACATGAACATTCAACAGATTGCAGCCATCGCGCTGAGACTGGCCTTAACGTGATAAGATGGTGTGTACCAGCATGGCCCATCAAGCTAAGCAGGTAGTGTTCTTCGGGCATCACCAGAGCCAATCATATTGGAAAGGCTTATGGAGAGCATCTAGACGAACGCAGCCTCAACCCACGGATGTGCAATCGTGCAGTATGTCTGTGCTGTGCGGCTAACCGTGCTAAATTGATTGGCCACCGGTAGTGAGTTGGAGTATCACAACCATTTCTATTTCTTTTGTCATATCTGTTTAGGACTGGGCAAACTGACAGTATCTCAGCCCACGTACAGTCTCTGACTGTACGGCACTTTGCCTGGACAAGGCTTGTGCTTTCACATCACACGTCACAACCCACTGTCTCTGTAAGACTTTTTAGTTAGGATCCCGGTTGAAAAACTTAATTGCCTTCCTGCCTAGGTATGGTAGACCTGACCATATATCAGTCAACATAGCATTATAGGTGAATAAATTTCACAAAAGGTTGTTTCATCTATGAAACAACTGGGCTAGTGCATATCCCAACTAGTTAAGCGCTAAGTTATCGCAGTAATTTTTCGAAATATTGTCGGTTTTGCATAAATTTTGCATCTCTGTATCGTGAGAAATTAGGGTTGAGCTCATGATAACCACTATCCTAACATGCCTATTCAAAAAATATCAAGGTTGAAAATGCCGGCAGATAAAAAGGCTGCAGGCGTAAAGAAAACAGTGTAAAAAACAAAATGGAAGGCAATTTTCAAAAATTCTCACTTTGTAGAAATCACAGCCTTGTTAATCGCGTTTTTCAAGTTTGGAACGAACTTTCTTTTTGCTGTAGGCTCACTCCCGCAAGGTCTTTAAGGATGAAATGTATCAAATAGCAAATTACTCTTTATCGATCGACTGAAAGTTTCGTTTTTGCGACATCGCGTAGAGTATACCGGTTACCAGAAATATGTTCATGTAGGCATGTTATCGACCAAGCTGTAAAATAAATCCATTTTCTAATATTCATAGTTACATGGAACGTAAATACTGTTGAATATACATCTAAAATCTAGCAACAAAGGGGTTAGAAAAGTTAGGACGACAACAATTTTTTGCAACGCCGGAGATTGGGTGAAATTAAGGAGAGCACTTGTATAGCTTAAAATCTACATACATGACTGCCTGCATACATACAAACAGACATACATACATATGCACGTATGTACATATGTATGTATGTATGTACATAAAAACGTACATGTTATGATGCGTGACAGTAAAAGTCGCAAGGAAGCTGTGGTGCTTATGTTGCTCTACTGATTCACAAAACTTGTTTCGCTACATTCTTGATTCAACGTGTAGGCATTTCATCTCAGTGTGCCGGCGGCCAATCGTCTAGAGGTTCAGCAGCCTTTTAGGTTCCATCATTCTCGATCATGTTAAAATTTTAACTATGTGATGAACATATGGCAGTAAGCACTTGGTACTTGTTACCGGTAAAGTCTCTGACTGTGTGGCACTTGGCCTGGATCAGGCATGTGCTTTCATACCATACCATACCGGTACAACGTTTTCCATGATGATGACATAATTGCATACATAAATACATACATGGAGACTTATATACATGCATCATCATATTCATGAAGCACAGACAAAGTGCCAAGCAACATGAGGTAAGAAAAGCGGTGAAGCGAAATACGCAAATGCAAGTGCGCATAAAGCAGCTTGTTTCTACAGTTTCACTACATATTTTATGCTATTAATTATGACACGCATAACAAGATACACTGGGGCCATTGACTTCGGTTTCCAGGCAAATCTCGTAAAATTTTCAACTATTAAGTGGATCTTTTGGACCCCACCCAGGCAAACGAATACGCTCCACTAAGCCTAACACTGTGGTGAATTTCTTGATTCCAACGCGCCACGTCATGGATTGACCACCCGGTGGTTTACACCTTTTTCCATCAGACTTGCGAATACGATGCGGTAGGGTAAATGTGGTGAGACATTCTTAAAACATGTCTAAACCATAGCAATCAAGGAAACACTAGCATTTCTCTCACTCCGTGGCCCCGTGGTCCTAACACCCGCTTACAAACAACTATATTTTTAACGCGATGCTGCCACCGAAAGTGAGAAATCATACGCAGGCAACGGATGTCGAAAACAGAAACCCGACGGACATCTTCCACTTGGATAGACCAGTTTTCGCAGCCATAGAAGAGTGTAGCACGCACGACTGCATTGTTCATTCGACCTTTGAGTGTGTGTGTATAATCATAGGCCTGGACCTAGGCAAAGTGCCGCACAGTTAGAAACTTCTAGTGAGGTATGATACTGTCAAGTTGCCCAGAACTAGAAAGTTATGAGAATGTGAAATGGCAGAGACTCTAACGCGTCTTCGCGTGCAGCTTCATTACAGTACAGAAACAATGCACAAATTTCACATTCGTGCCACTCGACCTTTAGTGTGGAGTGAAACATCGCGTAGACACATAAATGGTGAAGGCCTGGGCAACCTAACAGTATCTTCGCCCACGTGCAGTCTCTGACGGTGCGGCACTTTGCCTGGATCAGGCTTGTGCTCTCATACCATGCCAATGGTGAAGGTTAGCAACAGCTACACCCGCTTTGCATACACGCTGTAAGATCTCGTCCTCGGCACAACCGCAAGCAGAGATACAACAGCCGAGGTAAAAAATCTGTCGACCAGTTCATGATTGACATCATACAGAGTTAGATTTGGAGGAGAGGTGCTCCAGTCCTTTGTAAGTTTTTTTACACTTGTTAGGCGCAAAACGTGTCATATCTTGAAGCTTCACGTACCAGACGGGTCAGGGCTTGTTGCACTATATGAGGGTCATCTCCCAGAAGTGCGATGTCATCTGCATACTCTAGATTGGTAGCCCTTCCATCCGGCTGAAGTTCAACACCCGTGCCCACAAACCAGCTAATGCTTTCCTTAAGACATCGTCTATTTCTATTTCTATTCCCCCTCATATCTGTCTAGGCCTGGGCAACCTGACAGTATCTTAGCCCACGTGCAGTCTCTGACTGTACGGCACTTTGCCTGGATCAGGCTTGTGCTTTCATACATAATATACATACTATTGCGAAGTTAAAAAAGAATGGCAAGATATCGCAGCACTACTGCACCTTGCTGGCAATACTGAACGAGGACGACAACTGTCCGTACGCCCGAACCCAACACGAGGTTTCGCAATAAAATGTATTCAAGTTCCAGACACAAATCTCGGGCACACAATGATTGAGTCGAATAACGCTCGGGTGTCAGGAATAGCACCATAGTTGCCCTACAAAACGAGTGGCGTTACTCCTTTAATTGTAGTGAGAAGATTTGATCTAGACACCCTCGATGGGTATGAAACCCAGTTTGTTTCTCACGGATTGTTCCACCGTTTGGCACTCAACAGGTGAATAACGATGGAGGCCAATATCTTAAAACAAGCTACTGAAATGCGACTGATACTCCATGATTTTCCCAAGAATCGCGCTGTCCTGTTTTGAAAATCGGACATCTACTGATTCTCTCAAATGGATCGGGACGCCTTCCTCAACCCACATGTTGGCGAATAGAGATGGAAGTTTGAAAACAAGAGCAAAACCGGCATTCTTGAACAACGACTGTGCCAAGGTATCAGCCCTTGATGCCCTTTGTCACTTAAGGCTATGGAGTACATTGTGAATCTTTGATTAAGTGGGAGCCTCGAGAGAAATCGACCATGCGGTAGTGTTCCGTATCATCAAAATTAGTGGATGCAGACAGCCAGATAAGCCATGCCTCAAAATGTTCTGCCAATCGCTCCATGCGCCTGTACATGTTAAAAACTGGCGAACCATCAGATTCACGTATTTCCTCACTGATTCCTGATCACCGGCTGCCAGTAGTTCTGATGAGTTGGAACAATTTTCTGAAATTGCCAACAGCCACCGCAAATTACAGTTCCTAATCCTTAAAACTCCACCAACATTCCCGGTCGATTCTCGAACTGGCAACCAGTTTGTGTTTAATAAGCTCTGGTGACGCACCATGTATGCTATCAATAGAAACGAACAGGGGTTGGTCGATTAGTTGGAGAGAAGTTGTAGAATCCCAGTGTTGAGTTACACGGGAAGTCAACCTACAACTGTATTCAGAAAGGTTTGTATCCCACTCCATTGATCATTGACACTATCTTTGGAAACTCAAGAAAGATTCAAACTCAAATTGAACTAAAACTCCTTGAGAACCGGGAGATCATTAAGCCTGGCAACATTTACCTGCCTTTCGACTTTTCCATGTTTACTGCCAAAATGCATCGAAAGCATAGCGCAGATTAACGCATGGCTTGGCTCTAGATAGGATATCTTCCACACTCCCACACCACGAGTTATGGTTGTTGGCCTACTTCGGTCGATGTCGATCATGGATGTACATCACAATCGCATTATTTTTTCACGCTCCATAGCTTTTCGAATGATTAAACAGTCCGATTCGAGAGAAACAATCTCTCCGCAGCGCTCGCAGCGATAGGCAGTATTCGGTCGATCCGTGTCAGTTACATGTCGCCGGTGTCATCTGCGTTCAGCAGAAAAGAGCTGTATCTTCTCCTCCCCAGCTTGCAGACGACGCTTTACACAATGCCTCCAAAGTAAGCGGTCAAGACCCAGATCTTCCCAACTAGTGGAGGCAATGCCAAGAGCTTTCACATATCTTTTGTAAACATCGTTGTAACGCAAGTGCGGTGTGCCCAATGGTCGACTTCCTGATTTCAACGACCCATAGAGTACATCTTTCGGAATACGACGATTTTCCATTCTGTAGACGTGACCAAGCAACCTTAGGTGGCACTCTTGTTGTAGGGTGAACATGCTCTGTAGACAAGCTTTTGAAAGCACTGCTGCGTTAGTCAATTTGTCCATCCATGATATGTTCAATGTCAGAAAAATGCTGAGTAGATGGCAACTGAACACCAGTTTACGTTTAATAAGCCTTCGTGACGCATCATGTATGCTATCAGCAGAAAGCAACCAAAGTTGGTCCATTGATTAGAGAGAATTCGCAGAAACTCGGTTTTGAGCTACACGGAAGGTCAGCCCACAACTATCCGACGCGGCTGTTTCCAAAGAGGTTTGTATCCCACTCCATTGCTCATCGATACTATTTTGGGGAACTGTAGAAAGATGCAAACTCAAATTGGACTGAAACCCTCGGAGAACCTGGAGATCATTAAGCCTGGCAACATTCAACTGCCTTGCAACGTTTTTACTTTTCCCACCAAAACGCATCGAGAGCTTAGCACAGACTAACGCATGATCTGACCCTAGACAGGTGCCCCAGTATGAACGGCAATCTTGCACACTCTCTCGCCACGAGTAGCTGATAGCATGTATACATGAAAGCACATGCCTGATCCAGGCAAAGTGCCGCACAATGATTGACTGCACGTAGGCTAAGATACTGGCAGATCGCCCAGGCCTAGACAGATATGAGATGAAAAATAGAAATGGAAATGATAGTGAGACTCCCGCGTGTTTCAGCATGCAGATCATCACCGGTGGCCAGTCAATTTAGCACGGTGTTAGCCGCAAAGCACAAAGTACCGCAAGATTGTACATCCGTGCATGGGCCGCCGATGGAGATTTCCAGGTGGAGCAGTGGCGCTTCGAATGGCGGAAGTTAGTGCTGGCAAGGTAGAGTCTGTGCTCAGAGCACAAGCTAAGTAATCTTTCGCCGTTGTCATTACGATGACAATCGAAACCAAACCTTCCACCTACGAAATGCTCGTTTAAAGATAGACGGCCTACACGTGCATTTATGTCTCCAGCTAAGACAACGATGTCACTCCTCGATGCAAGTCTAATGAGTTCTTGTAATCTTCCGTAAAACTCATCCTTGTCAAGTTCAGAGCTACAATTAGTCGATGCATAAGCAGCAACCACAAACAGGTTGCGGGATTGATTGCGAAATCGGTCTTTCTTGCACGAACCCTGTAGTCTTACTGCACAAAGGCGACTGATGACTGGGATCCAGTCTAACAGTGCGACCTCAGCTCTTTCACTCAAGACGATTCCGACACCAGCTTGACTAGATACCATGGTATCGTCATCAGTGGACAGGCGTAGATAGTGACTTGCGTACGTTCGAAGGGTTAGACAAATGCGTAACTGAGCTACAATTACGCATGCATGTTTCCGACAAACAGCAAATATCGACATCGAGGCTATCAAGTGTGCGAGTCAAGGCTGACTGCTGTCCGATGCTAGCTAAAGTCTGTACATTAAACACCGCTAATTTGAATGGTACGCACCGGCAGAAGAACGCTCTGTGGGTATTCGAAGCAGGCAAAATATTCGAAGTGGCTAAATTTGGAAACCTCGATGAACAAGCTGCACTTCTGGGTTGAGACTGAGTTTGTCTGACCTTTATCCATTGACCTTCCTAGTATGAATAGCTCTGCTAGGACCAAAAGACACCACCCAGTTTAGCTCAATGGGTCATAAAGGTACACAAACCATCGCACCACGTTAAGGTTTAGTCTCAGCGCGGCAGCCAGTCTCAGCAAGTCATGGAATAGCACAGTACGTAACTTGGTTTGTGTTCTTGTTCTGCTCTTTGATGAAGAGGGATCTCAATTCGCCCCCATTTCGATTTCGATTTCTTTCGTCATATCTGTCTAGGCCTGGGTAACCTGACAGTATCTCATCCCACGTACAGTCTCTGATTGTGCGGCACTTTGTCTGGATCAGGCTTGTGCTTTCACATCACAACTCGCCCCAATTGGCCTAGCGCTACGGTGAGTTTCTTCATTCCAACGAACTCTTTGTACTCCATGAAAATGGAATGATCGACGATTGAGCAGAACTTTGCTGTGATACGCGATAACTGTTCGGTGTATTCTGCGTGGATATGTTGTCTATGATCAGTTACATGATCAAATAAACTTGTCTAAGTCTATTTTAGCATACAATTCTTTACTGATTCTCTTGGTAACAACAACACAATATGCTTTGCTATTTCTAAAAATGATCTATAATGAACATCCGTTGCTTTTTTACTATTACGGAATGTGATCTCATTTTACGTCATTAATAGTCAGTAGTGTATTGTAGAAAATAGCTACAAGCTTAATGGAATAACTAAAGGATAGTTAACACGTTGGGTCTGAAGAAGTTTCAGTAGTTCAGCAAAATGTTCAAAGAGAAACGTAATCCATATTGGTTAGGACAAAAAACGCTGCGGAAAGAGGGCAAGATGAGGTATCACAATGATTATAATCGTGATAATAGCATAATTGAGAATTGCGTAACGTGTGATAAAATGGAGGTTAATGCGTTCTTTAAAAATATTAAGTGATGGTGTAGAAATGACAGAAAGAGGTATGTATGTGTGTTTGAAATCATAAGCCTGATCCAGGCAAAGTGCCGCACAGTCAGAGACTGCACGTGGGCTAAGATACTGTCAGGTTGCCCAGGCCTAGACAGATAAGGGGAAGGAAAATAGCAATAGCAATGAGACTCCAGTGTGTACTCGCATGCAGCTCACTAACGGTGGCAAATCAATTTAGCACGGCGTTGGCTGCGTAGCAAGGAAGTGCTGCAAGAGAGGTAGCGCGTTCCAAGCACCAGGAATCCGGGTGGTAAAGGAGTTTCTGTGACAGTCCAATCTACTTTGTTGATGTGCTAACTTCAAGTAATGACCAGGATTTCCCCAGTGTGGGGCCATTTCCAGCATACTCCTACATTGGTGTTTCTTCAATCAATATCCGGTACGCAAAGATCAGATCACCTCAGATGTGACGGTAGTTTGTAGAAAACTATTGTAGAGTTGTAAAACATTTTTCGTACATGATGAGGCTAATCCCCTTGACAAGTTTCGTAGAACGTCTCTGTGGCTGTTCTAAAGCGTGCTGGTTACGTTTTAACCATGGGTTCCAAACGGAGAGAGCATACTCCAAGTGTGGTCTGAGGTATGCCTGAAAAAACGGAGAGAGGTAGATCGATTGTTACGAATGCATGATCTGAGAGCCCAACGTTTGAATTTGTCACGGTTGAAGCTCTACTAGACTAAGCAGAACAGCTCAAGTCTTTCGCGTTCTTGAATTTTACATACGGACAGTCAACAAAATATCTTAATCTAAAGTGCATTCGAGCTATATAACTTTTTGACTCGATAAGGATTTGACATTAACGTCGGAACAGAAGAAGGAAGGAATAATACTAATAACCAATCATTTGCTTGAAGTTACCCAAGGCGGGATCTTGGAGGAATTACCCGCATTCTTTTCAAGGTCATCTTTACCTTTATTTTGTTCAGTTCAGTTCAGTTCAGTTTACACAGGACAGTATGTGGCTAACGAGCCAATCGAGCGTCCAGAATTTCTTTCGGTAGAAAGCTGCAAAGAAGCAACCACCACTGCCAAAGCGTTTTTTCTTATTGTGATTTGGATATCCTCGACGATCGCGCCGCCACGGGATAAGCCAATCGAGCGTCCAGAATTTCCGTCTGTGGAAAGCTTCAAAGGAGCGACCACCACTGCTAAAGTTGGTTCATTTTCCTCTGGTATCCTCGTCGTATGCGAAGGTACGTCCGATGTTTTCCAAGCCGTCCTTTGGTCCCAGAATTTGTAGCTGCGACTGAGAAAAACGGAAAGGGTTTCTCTTCACCAAGCCGGTGAGAGGTTAGCTATGGAAAATTGGTGCGTACATTTAAAACATGACATTTAAAACGAGGCATTATATAACAGGATTTTTTTAAATTGTGGTCAAGACCATATAATTTCAAAATGAACAAAAATGGACAATTCTGACAACAGACAACAGGCATATTCACGGGAAAAAGTCTGGGAAAAGCCCAAGCCACAAGGCATCTAAACCCCTTTTGAATGCACCTATTGATGTGCAAGCTATTAGTTTCTCAGGCAGCTCGTTTCAGAAGCTTACCACTCTTTCACTGAAAAAGTATTGCCTAAGATTCAGACGGCTGTGGCTTTTCGCGAGCTTCAATGTATGTCCTCTAGTTGAGGAGTTGATTGCTCGAGATAACAGGATTTGACAGCCCTCGTCGCCTAAGCCTTTCAGGATTTTGGAAGTTTCTATGAGGTCATCCCGTAGACGCCGACGCCGAAGGAAGAAGAGACCTAAAGAAATTAGACGTTCTTCGTAGGGTTTCCCAAGCATACCTTCAACCATTTTGGTAGCCAGTCGTTAGACTCTTTCTAATAGTAATATGTCCTTTTGAAAGAAGGGACTCCAAGCTTGCACGCAGTATTCTAAATGCCGGTCGGTTCAGTTTGTACAAGACAGTATGTGGCTTACGGGCCGAGCGAGCATCAATAATCTTTTTCGGATAAAAGCTGTACAGAAAAACCGCAACTGCTAAAATGTTATTCTTTTTTATCCGTTTGAAATTTTCGACGATTGCGAAGACAAATATTATCGGGATTGTATTTAAGGAGCGACTCGTTCTAACCGATTCTTCTATCACCAGCATAGTTAGAGATTAGCTTAAGAAGAATTGTGAATAAAAAAGTGTAGTGGATAGCAAATAATGGATCCTGAGACTGAGTGGTTCCAGTTATATCCACGCTTCACAGCTGGTCGTTGAAGAACAAACTGCCGTTTAACTTCAACAAATGCAGGATCATGAATGTGGGGAATCGAGTAGAGTTCACATATCACATAGGTTCGCATGTCCTTGAGAATTGCAGTGAAGAAAAAGATTTGGGTGTCTGGATATGCTCCAGTTTAAAAACATCACTTCAAACTAACAGTGCCTTTAAAAAAGCAACACGCGTTCTAAATCTACTCAAACGTGTATTTGGGAAATTTTCGCCCAAGATATTCCCAAGGATCATGAACACATACTTGAGACCAGTCATGGAATACGGTGTGCAGTTATGGTCTCTATGGCTCAAGAGGGATGTGGAACTTATGCAGCGAATCTATCACCGCTCAACGAAACTAGTTCTCAGCATCCGAAACAAACCATATAAAGAAAGGATAGCTCAACTGAATCTGTTTGATTTTCCCTATTGATGAATCAGAGGAGTCCTTATCTTACTTTACAAAAGATTCCATACCCCGAACCATCCTTTACAGGATTTATTCACGTGAAGGGATACGAGGAATTATCGGACTTATGAATTTGTGCTGGTCGTACCCCATTCCCGCGTGAACTGTAGAAGGTATTTCTACTCTGTCCGTGTCTGTTTTACTTGGAACAGTTTACCTTCAACCGTTGCTTACGCCACTAACTTGCATGACTTTAAAACGAAATTAGACGAATTTTTATCGCATTATTCGTTTCCAGAACACTTATATACTGTTTAATCTATGTTCTTATATTGTTTATACACTTGAATTTCAATTTTTACCATCCTATGGTTGTTGTTAAGCTTGTTGCTTTTTAGACCAATAAAAACCTTGAATTACCTTGAATTACATACAATTTTGACTCCGAGACAACCACAGAAGAACGGTGACCGTTGATGCGCAAAAAGTGTATTGTTATTAATGAGTGAGTTAATTATGTACGAACGGTATTCAAAAGTTAAACATCGTTCACTAATATAACGAACAGAAAATCGTTGAAATGTGAGTGATAAATCAATATGGCGTAATCGATTATCGAAACGAAACGATAATGTCTAAGTTGAAAAATTAAAATGATACAAAATATAAGACTGTACAAATTAATGTTTCCAACGTTGTCACGGCCGAAGCGGTTTTGAGGATAAGCTCCCAATTACCAAAATGCTCCAATAGCCCGCGTTTCATATAGCCCTTGACAACCAAGTCCAGCTCCCGGCCTGCACGCGTGGTCCTGTGTGACCCGGCGGAACTGCTTCTACTGACCGGAGAAAATGCGAAGGTGGCTGACTGGCGCCTCAAAACCAGCATGCTTTGGGCAGGCGGAGCTCGTTAGTCCATGAAGGTGGCTCACATAGGGAAAGGAAAACCCTTATCTCAAACCTCCACTGCCTTGTGGCTACATCCAATCATAGAAAAGGCTTCAATAGTCAACCTCGCGGAAAAATCCGTAGCCGGAGTCCCGTTAGGCAGTCCGAAGTTTATTCAACTTCGTCCTGCCATTTCCTGCGACGGCATCTTACGCATATCAGAGGCGTAAGAAAGTCCGCCGTGTTTAACAATGAGCTAAAGAGGCTGAATGTCGACGTGGCTGTCCTACAATAGACGCGATTACCAGACACTGGTAACCTAACAGAAAGAGATTACACACTCTCTTGGAAAAGAAGAGGTTCCGATGAGCCTCGACTGCATGGAGTTGGGTTTGCCGTGCGAAACGACATATTAAAAGCAACAGATCCGAGCAGAAGTGGGATCGAACGGATTTGGACTTTAAATCTGAGCTGCTTTACTGGTACCATTACGTTGGTCAATTTTTATGCGCCGACGCTCTCTGCGACGCCTGCTGAAAAAGACTCTTTTTATTATAACCTTACAACAGTCCTCTAAAACGTGCCACAGAAAAACTGTGTAGTGGTATTGGGTGATTTCAATGCCAGAGTTGGTGCAGATTACGAGTCTTTGCAAAACTCTCTCGGAAGGTTCGGTGTAGGTGAAACCAATAAAAATGGACAACGCCTTTTAGAATTGTGCACACAGTACAATCTCCGTGTTAGTAACACTTTCTTTCAAACAAAACCACGGCATGAAGTCTCTTGGAAACATTTTCGCTCTAAGCATTGGCATCAGCTTGATCTCATTCTTGTTAAGCGAACTAATATAGGAAGCGTGCTCCTCACCAGATCATATCAAAGCGTAGACACTGATCATTCACTGATCTGTCCAAAACTGAAGCTTCCCCACACGAGATTTCACAGCACCAAATTGTCTGCTCAGCCTAGGATAGATGTCACTCGCATGTGCGAACCTAATCTAACTGCGAGATTCGTCAAAGCCTTCACAGTCGAGTTCAGCAAGACAACCCCACTTGAATCTGCTTCAGAAAACTGGGAATCGATTAAAAGCTGCATATGCCGAGTCGCACTTTCCACTTATTCATTTATTTCGGTCCAAAGAAAGCTCGAACGAGCGACTGGTTCAAGGCAAAAGCATGTGAGACGACTGCTGTGTTGGATGAGAAACGGTCAGCATTCTTGAGGTTCAAAGTTCTGCCAACAGATGAAAACTTACGACTTTTAAGAGCAGCTAGAAATAAGGTCAAATAGACTGCAAGGCGATGTGCAAACGACTATTGGACTGAAGTTAGCCTCAGTATAGAAAAAGCTGCGTATACTGGAAATTTTCACGGTATGTATGATGTGATCAAGACAGCCATTGGTCCAAACAAACTTAAAACGGCTCCCATTAAGTCTGTATCTGGTGGCACGATTGTGGACAAAACTCAGCCGATGAAAAGATGGGTAGAGCACTTCTCCTCTCTCTACTCTAGGGACAGTACGGTTTTACCACATGTAGTTGAAAATGTCGAGCGGTTGCCGACTATTGAATATCTAGATACTCCTTCATACTCTTGATGAGCTCAATAGGGCAATCAACCGTTTAGCGAATGGGAAGGCCCTTGGTGACGACTGAATTCCACTTGAGCTCACCAAATGCTGTAGAGCAGCATTATTACAAACTTTTCACCATTTGCTTCTTCAGTGCTGGCAGGAGGAGTGTGTCCCACAAATGATGCGATACACAGAGATCATCACGCTATTTAAGAATAAAGGAGATAGAGGCGACTGTAACAATTACAGAGGAATCTCTCTTCTGAATGTTGTAGGCAAATTGTTTGCTAAAGTCTCACAGATCCGGCTGCAAGTTTTAGCTGATAGAATTTACTCCGAATCTCAATGTGGCTTCCGCAAGGGAAGATCGACCGTTGACATGATCTTCTCCCTAATACAACTTCAAGAAAAGTGTCGGGAACAGCGTATGCCATTATACGCTGTTTTATAGATTTAACGAAGGCATTCGACTACGTCAGCAGGAAGTGTCTTTTCAAAATGCTTGATTTGATAGGCTGCCCCCAAGACTGCTAAATCTTGTTATTTTGTTCCACTCAGGCATGAAGGGCTCAGTCTATTTTAAGGTTTCAGCTCAGAAGCCTTTGAAATTCGCCGAAGCGTCAAACAAGGGTGTGTTCTTGCTCCCACGCTGTTCGGCATTTTCTTTGCTTTGCTTCTGAAACACGCTTTCCGGACGAGGACAGAAGGTATTTACCTACGCATGCTAAGTGATGGCAAGTGAGAGCACAAACCAAGACACGAAATGTGCTAATCCGTGACCTGCTGTTTGTCGACGATGCAGCCTTTGTTGCTCACTCCCAAGAGCACCTTCGGTCGGCAGGCAAAAACTTTGGGCTAACAATCAGCATGAGCAAGACCAAAGTCCTTGGTCAAGGGACTGTATCGCCTCCCATCATAACTGTTGGAAACTGTCAGCTTGAATCAGTACATCAGTTCACATACCTGGGATCAACCATTGCGGATATCCTCTCGCTAGACACGGAGATTAGTAAGAGGATTGGCAGAGCAGCTGTCATTCTGTCCCGTTTGAACTCTCGTGTTCGGGGTAACCGCGAGCTGACTGTAAAAACAAAGATGATGGTATACAGCGCGTGCGTACTAAATGCTTTACTGTACGACAGTAAAACCTGGACCACTCACGCAAGACACGAACGGAAGCTGAATGCTTTCCATCAACGAAGCATCCGTCGTATCTTGAACATATCGTGGATGGACACAGTGACTAACGCTTAAGTGCTTTTAAAAAGCTGGTCTACAGAGCATGTTCACTCTATTGAGACAGCGCCGCGTGCGCTGGCTTGTTCATGTCTACAGAAGGGAAAATGGTCGTATTCCGAATGATCTACTCTATGGTGAGTTGCAACTAGGAAGTCGACCGATAGGCAGACCGCACTTGCGGTACAAAGACGCTTGCAAAAAAGATACGAGAGCTCTTAATAATAATAACAATAATATATATATTCTTGGACATCCAAGGCATGCAATAAATGATCAGTTCATCAAAATTTGAACAGCAAAAGAAAATATAACAATGCAAATGACCGAAGTGAGCGGGATTTTCAAACATTTCTTCCGTTTAATAGTGGGAACGAATATAAAGTAGGTAAGAAAAAATCTCAATGTCTAATAACAACGAGGTTTCATTTAGATTTTTTCAGTATTTACGAATGGCATGGATGGGAGAAAAAATGGAGAACAGAAATGGAAGGTAATTATGGAAAAAGTTGAGTGAATTGTAATGAAGTTGTCATAAATATTTGATAAATAAATTATATATGCATCCATTCACGTTTTTTACGGAAAGATTGGTTGAAAAGATTGAAAAGGGAACATAAATCCATCAGCTTAAGAAAATCTAAGAAATTGTGGTGGATGAGAAAGGGTGTGGTTATTAGCATGGGAGTAGGGTACCCTGTGCGCTCCAATACTCTTGAAGAATTCTCGACGAATCGAACAAAATGTGTACACCAGCCGGGTTTTCGTTATCTCTAGGAGAGTGAATCGCATACGGAACAAATCTCGGGCGGATAGATTTCGATCCAGTTTCATTGATGGTTCGGTATTCGAAGACACTGGAATATAATGAAAGATATTCTCTTCACCAGCATGGTGAAAGGTCATCAATGTAAAATAGTTCATCATTTAAAAAAATAAGAATGTACATTAAAAACATCATGATTTTCAAGGAGCGCTTGTATGTCACTGTTGGATAAGGCTGGTACGACCAACCTGTTCAAAGCATGTGTCCAAACACATGTTTAATGGGGTTAAACCCAAAACCATGAAACAAAATATTCATTTTGTGACGGAAAAGCATGCAAATGAATATGTTGTTTAATGATTTTCAGTTGTTTTTTAATTTTTATTTTTTGGTAAATTTTATTTTTTTGCAAGTTTGGATAAAAATGTGACATTTATAAGCCTCATATGAAATAAAAGACAGTTATATACACAATGGTGTATAGAAAATGTCATGGAAGGCAATGTTGACAGATAGACAAATGTGATGCAAGTCCCAACCTATGACGAGACATGCATAGACCCTAGGTAACCATACACTACATCAGCGTTATAAATAGATACACATAAAAACAATTTTTTAGATGTTTCGATTTTTTTTAGAGAGAAATTTGTTTACGAAAGAAACTTGAATTGAAACAATAAGGATAACTATATTTAAACCAAAAGGGGGTAAGATAAGCCTAAAGAGATACAATAAGTAAAGGTACATATAATACTAGTCCCAGGATTTGATGTAACATACATAGACCCTAAGTAACCTGACACCTAATAATACCATGTATTTCGGACATTGTGAACAGTTCTCTGCGTGTGCTAATGTACAAAATACTTACAATTGGTTTAATAACCAGGAATACCGAGACAAAATATATTGTCTATAGAAGTGTTTATTTTGAGAATTGTGCATAGCGATGGGGCAGTAAGAGAATCTACAAGTGTTTTAAATTTACCTGTACATGTGCACATGCAAAAATGGAGTGGAAGAGAATTCCAAAGATGCGCATACCCAATTAAAAAGAAGTTTTGTCGAACTTTAGTGCGAGTAAGGGGAATATGTAATAGCCTCATTCGGTTACGTCGTACAGAACGATTGCAATCTTGGAAGCGCATGGTAGACCTAAGCTTATCTTGGTGCTCTGTGATGATTCGGAAGAAAAGAAAAAGAATAAGGCGAACTCTGCGTAACCATAGCCGGTCAATGTCTAGTAGATTGCATCTTATTTTATAAAATGAAGGATTAGAGTAGCCTACCATGATTTTGCTAATTATACGTTGAAGGCTTTCTAAGAGAATACAGTGACGCCTAGCAATGTGAGAGTAGGTTATATTACAGTAGTTATGAAGCTGTAGTACTTTCATTTTTTATAGACTTAGTCTACTTTCACGAAGGAGGAATTCTTGATTGATCAAACCAAAATTCTGTCTAGCTCTTGCTATGAGAAATCTTACTTGTTCGTTGAAATCAAGAGATGAAGAATATCTAAATCCTAAGTCTTTGATTTTGTTAGAAGGTGCGAGTGATGTATCGTTGAGAATGATACTACCGGAGGGTATTGAGCAGCGTATGCCCATGAATTGCGTCTTCAGAGCTGAGCCCCATCTTGGAAGGTTTGAAAGATCGTCGTTGAGAGAGTCTATAGCCTGTGATATCTCTATGGCTGGAAAAGCTAAAACAAGTTTAATATCATCCGCGAAGATAAAAAGCTCTGAGTTTATTACGAAATCTTGCACATCATTAATATATATAAGAAAAAGGAGAGGACCTAGTACGCTACCTTGAATGACTTTACTTGGTATACGTTGTGTTTCAGAGGATATGCCATTAACGGAAACGAAGAAGGTACGATCAGAAAGATATGAACAGAACCAATTAAATAGGTGTCCGGAAATACCAAGTGATGATATTTTTTCGAAGAATAAGAGAATGAGGAACCTTATTAAATGCTTTGGTAATAATAATAATAATAATAATAATATTAATAATAATAATAATGATAATAATAATGTATATTCTTGGATACACCAAGTCATGCCATGCATGATCATTTGTTTTCATGAATAAGTACATCAAATAAAACGGTAATTATACAAATGTTAAGGTCAAACATAAATAAAAAATTTTTTGTCAACAACCGTAAAAAAAATAGTTTGATAACATTTGTACAGACGGTAGCTCGTTTAAAACATAAAGTTGATAGAATATCGGAAAAAGTAAATGATGAAGGTTCATGTTTTTAACGAATACGACAGTAATTGTTTAAAATGGGTTAATTACAGTTTGGGTAGGTCTGGACCGCAATGTTTATTCATGTATGATGTTCCAAATGCAACTTCAAACGCAGATTATTGTATAAGGAGTTCATTTCATCGGTTCACGAAGATATGAGTTGCATCGCCCTTTCAAGAATTGCGAGAGTGTATTTTGTTGAATTTCAACAATTCTGAAAAGTAAATTCTCAAGAAAAAAGTTATATGTCACTTTAAATTTTTTTTTGCTAAAAAATATTAAAAGCCTTTTATGCCGTATGAGTATAAATTATCTATAGTTGTATTAATTAGAAATAGCTTACCTAATTTTTCCGGAGATAAAAAAGAGTTGAGTTGCTTTTTGAATTCAGTTTGTGAGGTGCTCAATCTTATATTATTAGGAAGTAAATTCCATAAACGAGAATATTTATAAATAAAGAAATCTTTTCGTATACGATTGTGGATTTTCGGTAAACATATTTTGTTTTTGTGTCGAAGATTATATACTTCAGAGTTTTTGAAATCTAATTGTTAATCAATGTCAATCATATCTTTTTTCAATATTATGTAAAAGAGTATAAGATTTTGTTTTATTCTTCGAAACCATAATGGTTCCAACCCTATGATCTGACATCTTTCCTTATATGAATGCTTGTCCGAACTGGTGGTAATGGATCGTGTGAAAGAACGTTGGATGCCTTCTAAAGCATAGCTATCAGACCGAGTAATGTTACTAGATATAATGTTGCAGTTATCTAATAAAGGTAGTGTATGTAACTTGTAAAGTTCCAGCTTGCACTGGGGCAGAGAGATGTATCTATGAAGTAAACCTATATTCTTTTTTGTTTTAGAAATTAAGTAGCAAATTTGTTCATGAAATGTGAGTGATCCAGAATATCGATAACCTAAATCACGAACACATTGTGCTGGTTTTAATGGTGTATTATTTAGGATGATCGAATCTTTCGGTATGATACAGTTGAAATTTATGAAAGTTGATTTATTGGTGGAGAACTCAAGACCGTTTCGAATACTCCATTGAAGTAGAGCATCCAGGTCTTGGTTCAATTTTGATATAAAGTTGTTAGTCCGGTTAGATGGAAAGGCTATTGCGACTTTTATATCATCTGCAAACAAAAAGATCTTACAGTGTGTTATGACAGATAGTATATCGTTGATAAATATCAAGAAGAGTAGTGGACCTAGAACGCTTCCTTGTATGACTCCGCTTGGAATTGGCAAAGTTCTAGAACGGTAGCCATTTATATCTACCGAAAAGGTGCGACCAGTAAGAAAAGAGTTGAACCACGAAAGTAGGTTTCCAGTAATACCTACAGCAGATAATTTTGCGAGGAGTAGATTATGCGGGACCCTGTCGAAGGCTTTCATAATATCAATGAATACAACTATGACTCCAAGTTTTGAATCAAGTGATTGTGTCACGTAATTTAAAAATTCTAGTTGACAAGTGACGCAAGATTTTCTGTTGAGAAATCCGTGTTGGTTTGATATGAAATAGTTTGGTGTCAAGTATGCTAGGGTGGCCTGTCTGACAAGCTTCTCAAATATTCTAGCTAGAAGTGGTGTGTGATTTATGGGTCGATAATTGGTAATTGTATGTAGTGATCCGGACTTATGTCGCGGAATGACAACGGAATGTTTCCATTTTAAGGGGAAAGTTTTTGATTTGATTGACGTATTAAAGAGATTGAGTAGTAATAAGAAGAAGTCTTCAGATCCAATTTTGCATATTGCTGGTACGAAACCTGTTTCATCAGGTTTGTAGGAGATTGTAACTTGATTACAAACTCTACGTATGTCAGAGGTATTAATTGTAATTGCATCTAACGTATTGCATGTGGGGTGTATAATTACCTTTGGATAGGAGTTGTTATTATATGAAGCATTGAAAAATAAAAGAAATTCTTCGCAAATAGCAGAAGGCTCAGTTATTACTGTGAAATTATTACCATGTTGGTCCTGTTTAATGATGTAGTTTATCTTATCTGAATTTTCCGATGCCCTGGCGTTCATTAATCTAGATAATGCTTTCTGTGTTTTACTAGACTTAAGGGCTGTAGACTCATCAGAAATCAGTTTATGATTCATAATTTGTACTAGTTTGTCAGAAAGTTCATACGCGTGCAAGAGGGAAGATATGTCATGCTTATTACGAGCATATGAAGTCAAATAAGCAATGCGTTTCTCTAACTTATGAGCTTTACTCAGTTTAGGGTGTCTGGCATGTCTGGTTGTAGATTTCTGTAGTAAGTCACCAAGTTTATTATGAAAGATTTTTGAGGTTACATTAAAATTGTCAGAAAGGAAAAATTCAGTCCAATTTTCGTTTCTAATGAGGTTTTTAAAGATTTTCCAATCTATGTGAGTAATTATATGTGGCTTTTTAACACTAGTTATTATGCGATTGCAACTCAATTCAAAAGATATAATGTTATGATCTCCATTAAAAAATGACAGAGATACGTTCAGGTTTGAAGGTGTGATATTCAAAGTAAAGACAAGGTCGAGGATATTTTTATTGCGCGTTGGTTTATCAACAAACTGTGTAAAACCTAATAGTTTGATGGTATTAGAAAAAGAATTGAGATTTATGTCATTGCAGTCTACCTGGTTGAATGAAGGCATGTTGAAATCTCCTGCAATTAATTTATAACGGCAAGGGTGGACAGAGGCTTCTATGAAACAATCAGTCAAGCGTTGAAGCGTTGAGGAAATAGTAGCTGGTGGATAGTAGATGCATCCAAGTAAGAGATCAAAAGCCGGTAGTGCCAGCCAGATAGAATCTTCGATATGATCAAAGACGGATGAAATGATGATGTTAGCTTGGAGGTTAGAGTGAACATAAACAAGGCAACCTCCTCCACGTTTTGAAACGCAGTCTTTTCTAAAAATGTGATAGTTTGGAATCAGAAGTTCACAGTCTGATTGTTCCTTTTTTGTCCAAGATTCAGTTATAAGAATGATATCAGCGGGATTAGAGAGAAGATATGAACGTAAAGCTAATATCTTGTTAGTTATGGATCGAGCATTGATAAGAATAAATCTAAGAGATGAGGGGCTATGATCAGAAAATGGCCTATTATGTATTTGATTATTATGTGGAGCATGTTGGTTTATGTTAAAAGCCTTTGTGGAGGGATTTGAAAATTTCTCATACTTGGATAAGGGAACATAGTAGAGTGAGTGTTAAATGAGTTAAAATATGGAAAATTGGTGTCGGGGGACCAGTTAATATGGTTGAAAAAGTGTTGTGATGGGTTGTTATAATTCGAAAATGGGCTCGGGTATTGCGGACTTGGTCGATGGAATTGCCATGCCAAGTTACGATCTAATGGATAAGGCGTTATACGACAATTAAAGTTCCGAGTATTTCTATTGTCAGAAGTTAAAGGATTCCTGAAAGGAAGTGGTGCAGGCAATAACGCACTAGTTTGTCGAAACTTTGGTAAGATGGTTCTTTTCCTTTTCCTCAAGTGAGGGGATGTAATAATTTTAGTTGGAATTTTAGGTGAAATAATAGGTTGTGTTGAATTATTCACAGAAGAAGGTGAAGTTGGAGGCGCATTCAACTCTTGTGGCACCTCATCCAATTCCATCTTTTCTTTTCCATTGTTGGAAGATTCGGTGGAATATGGAGTAGTAACGGTACGCTTATGGAACCTAGTTCTCCGTTGCATTGGCGTTAGATCAGGTTTAAAAAATACATTTTTAAATTTTGGAATCGATTTTAAAACATCCTTATGGGCTAAAATGTGTGATGCTAGGCATTTGTCGCTAAGTTCTAATAGGATTGGGCAAGACCTCGAAGGCTTAAATTTTCTCAAGCGTTTTAGTGAAGCGCAGTCAAATGGGAAGCCATAAGATGAGCAGATAGTAGTTTTTAAATCTTGTAAAGGATATCTATCGTCTATATTAAACAGGATAACATTTTTAGATCTTAAGTCTCTTTGACAAATTTCAGTAACAATTGATTCAACGAACTTATTAGTTCGTTGAAGTATATCTTTGTCGATATTTGAATTATCATCCAAGAGGATAGTCAATGGTTGTAATGTCTTGCAAACCTGTGTAACAAAAGAGTTGTTTTTTCGAATTTCATTCAATTCGGATTCTAACTTCCGTAATTTATTCAAAATAACGGAAGTGTTCTGATCTAGGTATACGGAACATTTGTTGGTCTTGGGGATTTTACGTAAATTAATTCTTTTCGAGATAGGTGTTTTAGTATACATATTTCAAATAGTATAAATATAATAATAATCAAAAGAGTGAGAGATATAAAATAGACGTTTTCGTAATTATGAAATATTTGGCAATCACGTACCGTTTTCAAACCAAGCGCGACCTTGCATATTTATCAGGTTTCTGTTGTACCGTTTTATCGATAGTGTCTCCAAGCTATATTTCGTGCCTGATCGCATTTGCGAGTTCGGCATCTAATTTTGAAATTGAAACTTTTTCTTTGAATGTGGACAAATTTTGAGCTCACGTAGATTATATTTCAAGATTCAAGATTTAAGAATTTATGGTTACAAAAAGCACATAGCTTCACAATTACCATATCATAGTAAATATTCGTTCAGGAAATAGATATAAAATAAACATGTAATGTAAAGCATAGTCAAGTTGTATAGTTACAATACAATACGCAGGTGTCGTCAATTCGTTATGCAACAAATAAGTATCCAAATTTCGAATAAACGTTTCGATGCAGGGAGGGAATTCCAAAGGAAACAGACACGTACACAATGAAAATATCGGCGACAGCTGATACGGGAGTGGGGAATTTGCAGTGTCGCTGAGTGGCTGGTTGTATTTTGTGACTCATGGTATTCGAATAAATGTTTTAAGGGATGATGTGGGGTATTTAATATTTTGTATGTTAGTATCACATCGCTTCGAAGGCTTCTTTGAAGGGGACTGGGGAGCCTCAGTTTTTGCAATCGTTCCTCGTAGGTTAGATTCCGGAATCCTCTTACGAGTTTGGTTGCGCGATGGTATATTTTGTCAAGCAATAGTATATCTTTTTTAACCACGGAGTCCAAGCTTGTGATGCATGCTCCATGGTTGGAATTATATGAGCTTTCATGATGATGGGCAACGTTCCAGGCGAGAAGGTTCTGAAAATTCGTCGCAGCATACCTAGAAGCTTGGAAGCACGCTTGTAAATAACCTCACAATGCAGGCTGTTCTTCAGGATGCCGCATACCCAGACTCCAAGATCCCTTTCCGATTCTGTCCAGCTCAAAATCGTCTGCCTAAAGTGATATTGGTACTGGAATGGCTTACCAATTTGCAACACCTTGCATTTTTGGAAATTGAATTGCAAATTATTCCGTATCGACCATTCATGTAGAGCGTCTAGATCACGTTGCAGCTGTACACAGTTCGCAGTTGTATTTATCCGCGTCCAAAGTTTAATGTCATGTAAATGTTCATATATTAAAATATGAATAAAAAACGCATGGTTACGATTAAGATGTGAAGCAACATATCTAGGGTCCGGTAACCTGACACTTGAATGTCCAGTTATCCAGTGAATACTATCAGAGCTCATAATATACTAATATGTGGAGAACGATGTGAAATTATAATAGAATAGAATAGTTTACAGAATATCTAGATGAGAGTTCATCTTAAGGATGTGGGATAGTGAGTGAACAGTAAGCGTTTCTACAAGCTTTTTGAATTTTCATGTAGATGTGCACATACGGACATGAAAAGGAAGAAAATTCCAAATTTATGCATATTTAATTAAGAAAAAGTTACGTCTAATTTTAGTGCGAGACATAGGGATATATATTCAACATTATTCATTCAATATTCAACAATAGGGATATTTAACGTATCAATAAATCTGTTATTCACATTCTCATTGTTAAACTTATATACATCAATATATATCGGGTAATTCCAATACTGATTGTGGTTTATTCTCACTTCTTTTATTGGGTTGGTAGTTTCATTCAATTCAACACAATACAATTCATTGCCAATGCTTTCCTAATTCACTCAACCGAAGCATACACTTTAATCTCTCGGGCTGAGACTGTCTATATTGAGGTGGTGACGCTTTCACGCAAACTCGCAATCCGATCGAACGACGATGTGACCTTGTACAGGCTAGCAGACTACAGAAGAGGGGAGGAAAAACTAAACGCTCTACCACATATAATGAGAATGGAGCTACGTGGAAATTACTGGTCTATCTCACAGAGCATGAGCGCTTACTTGACGCACAATCTCATGCAGAAATATTTAAATAAATAAATAAATAAATAAATAAATAAATAAATAAATTTTATTCTTGGAAATCGAAGGCATGTTAAACATGATCAATAATTTCCAAAAGCTTTGTACAATCAGATTATAGGATGTACATTTGCAAAGTAATTTTTTCAAGGTCATTTGTTTCAGCGGAATTTAACGTTCAATAAATATTCTTGGGAATCCAAGGCATGTTAAACATGATCAATAATTTCCAAAAGCTGTGTACAATCAGATTATTGGATGTACATTTGCAAAATAATTTGTTCAAGGTCATTTGTTTCAGCGGAATTTAACGTTCAATAAATATAAAGGTAACGGTATTTGATGTTGTTTCCAGCTAATCGGTACGTGATCTGATATTTTACGAAAACACATCTATTGCAAGGATAAGTCTAGAATGTTTCCGGCAACACTGATGATCAATGGATAAAGTCCATCAAAGATGCGCGAAGAATCTATTGTTGATGTTCCAAACGTTTTCATTTTGATTGTTGTAAATAGAATGATCTTTCCTGACCATGAGCCGTTTTCTTGTCCGCTAGGCGAAGGTGGTCTATTCCACTAGTTTAAGGTCTGGGGGCCAGTTTCATTTTGGTGCGGATTGAGAATTTTGCTGTGGAGAAAAAAAATCAGAGGCGAGAGAATGCTGTTTCGAACGATGTGAACGGTTATTTAATATCAATATCCAGGAATGCCATTATTATATAAATCATCAAGTAGAACATTTAAATCAAGTAGATTGCGAATTTTATCAACGGTAAGAAATGAAGCTAGATGTGATTTGAATTCATTTAAAGAGGAACTGAGTCTTATAAATTTTGGAAGAAGATTCCACAGTTTAGCATATTTAGTCAAGAAGAAACTGTTCCTTACTTTAGTACGAAATCTTGGTAACTTAATAGTTTTTTCACTGTTTCTCAAGCTATATTTAGAATCATGCCGTATATGAATATTCGAACGTATTTCAATATTATCCGTTGACAGTATTTTAAAGAATAAGATGAGGTTATGCTTAAGTCTGCGAAACCATAGAGGATCGAGTTTCAGTTGTATACATCTTTCTCTATATGATAGTTTGGTGGTATAACCGATTATTGATTTTGAGAAAGAACGTTGTATCTTTTCTAAAACTATGCTATCGGTTTTATTTATATTAGTATATATTATGTTACAATAGTCAAATATAGGAATGGTGAATACTTTATACATTTCTAGTTTACAATGAGGCTGAATTATAGATCTGTGTATAGTATTCATACTTTGTCTGGCTTTAGTAATAAGGTGGCGTATCTGTTCGTTGAAAGTGAGTGATGAAGAATATCGGAATCCTAAATAACGCGTGCTATCAATCATTTGAATTGCGTTATTGTTTAGAAGGATTGAGTTGTTTTGTATCGTGCATCTTATAGGCATGAAATTAGATTTTGCTGTTGAGAACGTTAGACCATTATTTTTGGCCCAATCTGCAAGTGCAGCTAAATCATTGTTTAGTCGAGCTATATAAGTTTGTGCTTGATTAGCTGTGAAAGTGATGACAACTTTCATGTCATCAGCGAATAAGAACAGTTTGCTATGCGAAATGACGTTATGTATGTCATTTATATATATAAGAAATAGTAAGGGGCCTAATACGCTACCTTGAATCACCCCACTGGGGATAGGTAAACTGCGTGATCTACGGCCGTTAACTTCGACAGAGTAAGTGCGATCAGTAAGAAAAGAAGTTAACCAGGAAAGAAGATTACCACCGATGCCATATGATTTAAGTTTCGATAATAATATCTTATGAGGAACAGTATCAAATGCTTTAGTTATGTCTAGGAAGACAACTACAACTGCCGAACCTTCCTCTATCGATGTAGTAATATAGTCAAGGTATTCAAGCTGACATGTAATGCATGATCTTTTATTTAGAAAGCCATGTTGAGCTTTAGAGAAGAAACTTGAAGATAAGTGATTTAAGATAGCTTTTTTTTATTATTTTTTCAAGTAATCTAGATAGTATTGCTGTGTGGTTAATTGGGCGATAATTTGATACCGTGTGCTTCGAGCCATATTTATGTCTGGGTGTAATGACAGAGTGTTTCCATTCTATAGGGAAGATTCCAGATTCGATTGATGTGTTAAATAAGTTCAGTAGAAGAAGTTTGAAATCGTCACCACCCATTCTGCAAATTGCGGGCGGAATGCCTGTTATGTCTGGCTTGAGACTGAACGTAGTTTGCTTGCAGACTTCGTGAATGTCTTTCAGATGTATGCATATAGTGTTTAATACACTAGGTGATCGAATTGTTCTAGTCATATCTTTATAGATGGAAGTATTGTAAGTAGTATTAAAATATTTAAGAAATTCTTCGCAGATTGTAATAGGGTCTGTAATTCTTATTTCTGCCGAATTATAAGTTCGATCCTGAATAATAAAATCTACTTTGCTGGTTGAGTTTACGGTTCGTGATTTAAATAACTTGCTAAGTGATTCTAGCTTATCACAACTGTTCAGTGCTCTATTTTCTGATGCAATCAATGTGTGGTCTAGAATGAGTTTGTGGTCACTCAATAGTTCATAGGAACGTAAACGAGCAAAGATATCATTATTGTTTATTGCAACTGTAGACCACTTTTTCATTTTCTTTTCCATTTTCTCGAGCCTAGTTTGTTTTATGCGTTTTCTAGAACTGCTAGCTTTATCGATTAAACTTATAATTTTCGAATGGAAAGTCGAGGATATAGTTGGAAAATCATGTGAAAGAAAGGATTGAGACCAATCTTCAATCCTTATAAGTGTTGAAAGTAACTTCCAATCGATGAAACGGTGAAGAGTCTTGACCTCATTGGTAGCTTTGCAAGTGCATGATAGGTGGAAGGATAATATTTTGTGGTCCCCATTAAAGGGGGAAGGCAATATTAGTAAGTTGTTTGGATCAATATTTAGAGTAAAGACTAAGTTAAGAATGTTGTCCTTTCTTGTTGGTCTATCAATAAATTGTTTGTACCCTAGTAAGTCAAGTGTTTTCATAAAATTTGTATGAGAGCTAACTTTACTTCGTTCGTGCCAGTTTAAATTGGGCATGTTAAAATCACCGGCTATAAGTTTATAACGTGCTTGATGTAAAGACGTTTCAATGAAAGCTTGAGTTAATGTATTCAGATTATATGAAGTTGAGTCATAAGCTACATGATAGTTAAGAAGATCACTAAATTTCCTGCAGCTTTACTAATGGAACGTTTTCAATGATGCACAATCACCTAAGACAGCAACATTCCACTCATCTCAACACATAACACTTCTTTATCGCATTTGATCACACTATAAAATATGGCCATGCCCAAATCACTGACTTAGTTCAAGAAAGCCAATGAATGGAAAATAAAATATATTTTGAAATTTGTTGAGCAGCAAGATTTGTTTCAGTGATAATAGTATATGTCGAATTCTTCTAATCTCAAATTGATATCGCGATGTAGCCAGAGACAGGAGATGACAACACCTGAAGGAGAGATAGGTATAGCACTTAGGTTTATACTGTGCTTGTAACGGTATACTAAACGTAATATTTTATTGATATACTTACATTATATAAGAATATGAAGAAGAGATAAATGTAAATACAAGCTTACGTATTCAGTTGCGGGTTCGTGTTGCGTTTCCGCTAACAATTATAATTTTTCTGCCGTATGATATTCTCCCACGTATTGCTCGTTTGATATAAATTGGAGCAATATGGTTTACCGGAGAAGATAAGAGAATCAAGATCAGTGATATGAAGACGATTAGGTACCGGAAACTAGAGTGAATTCTGCCAGTAGGTGGTTCAATTCCTCGAGACCTTCGAACAACCGGTTATCAAAAGTTTGCTGGAAAAGCTAAGTGATATCGTTAGCGCTCAAAAATACCAAAGTGATCCCTGATCCGTGCGGGGCGATTTATTAGAATCAGAAAAATAACCTTAGCCAATCAATTAACCGGTTTCGAGAAGCGACCAATCAGATGTCAATTGAAAGACCCGTATGAAGGTATTTTGCATTTGAACTACTGACAAATGACAAGTAGGCAGATACAATTACACAGCACAGATAACCCTGAAAGTTTGTTACAATATCGTTCCCTATTTTGTTAAATTTCAATAATTCTGAAAAGTAAATTCTCAAGAAAAAAGTCATATGACTCTTAAAATGTTCACTCAAAAAACTAAAAGCCTTTAATGCCGTATAAGTATAAATTATCTATAGTATTAATAATATTAAAAATCTAACCTAATTTTATTGATGTTAAAAATCATTTGAGTTGCTTTTTGTATTTAGACAATGAATTGCTCAGTCTTATATTATTAGGAAGTTAATTTATTAGACGATAATGTTTAGATATAAAAAATCTTTTCGTATCCGCTTGTGAATTTTCGATATACATAATTTGTTTATGTGGCGAAGATTTTATGCATCAGGCTTCTCGAAATCTAATTGAAAATCAATGTCGATCATATATTTTTTTTGTAATAAAAGTACAAGATTTTGTCATATTCCTCGAAACCATAATGGTTCTAATCCTAGGATCTCACATCGTTCCTTATATGAATGCTTATCCGAACTGGTGGTAATGGATCGTGTGATAGAACGTTGGATGCAATCGAAAGCATAAAATTCAGACCGAGTAATTTTGTTAGATATTATATTACAGTAATCTAATAAAGGTAGTGTATGTAACTTGTTAAGCTCCAGCTTTCACTGGGGTCGAGAGTTGAATCTATGAAGTAAACTTATATACTTTTTTGTTTTAGATATCAAGTTGCAAATTTGTACGAAAATAGACATACAATGGTGTTTTTTATAAATGTAAAGGTAAAATATAATTAAATAAGGTAAATATAATTAAATAAGGTAAAATATAATTAAATATTTTTGGCGCGCGCTTGAATACGGTACGTGATCCCAATTACATTTCCATACTACTTTTTCCTGTATACGCTACATACCGGAACCGATAAATTGTGATAATATCTTTAAGTTAAAATTTACGTTCCCCGATATTCTATATAACATGCACCCTAAAACATCAATCTCACGCCGCATTAAAATTCGTAAAACTCCTCAAACAAGAAATTGTACCGTAAGGTTAGATAATGACACCTCTTTAATCTTAAATAAATCGAAAAAATTAGAATCTGAAATATTTAGTCTACGTAATGGAATAACAACTTCTCAGATTTTATTTGACTCTCTTAAACCTTTATTATCTCTTATGAAGCCCAATTCCATCATTGATCAAGATATCCTTATACAAACCAATAAATTTGTTGAAACTCTTTGTACTGAAATTACTCAAAGAGAAACTCGTTCTAAGAATATCATTTTATTCAATGTAGCTAATAATTATCCTTTAAATGACTTGAAAAGGTGTTTTCTCACTTCATACGGTATTCCGGTAGATTGTGCTGATTTTGTCCGTTTACGCAAAAACAGCTTGGAACAACGAACTCCAATACTTATAAAATTCAGCGATAAATGTTTCGTTTCATATATATTAGAGAATAGGAATATTTTGAAATCCATTCCCAGATTTTCTAACGTTACTATGAAGCCAGACCTCACCTCTATGCAGAGGCGTTTCGGTCATAAGAAACGCAAAATTACAATTATTCCCACAAATCAGTCTTCTTCTGATTCATCTGAGTGTATGCAGTGTGATTCACCTGTAGTTACTACACCTTTAAGAAGACAAGATTTATCACCTGCACACGACAGTTCACAGAACACCGCCACCCACTAAGCGTTCACTTCCCTTACCTACTTTTAGACAGACACAACCTCTTCTCCCAAATCCTGGCTCATTTAGAAACACGGCATTCAAGAAGCCCTCAAACCAACAAATGACGTTGGTGAATAATAATAGGCACGCACATTATACCAGTTACCGTATTCAACTACCATACCCCCCTAAACAGTATAATCAGTCTCCCATTGACTACACCTTGCTTCATAGACCCTCCCCTTACTCCCCTAGTTATTATGCTCAACCACTTTACTTCTCTAATTATATGACTCAAACTCCTCCATTTTATGATCGATACACATAGCAATACGTACCATACACGCCTTTTTATGATCATGCCATTTTTTTTCCAAAAATAATAAATTAAATATTAATTGCTCTAAATTTTTGTCTCAACTTACTTCCACTCCTTTTAATCCAGCTCCTTCTTATGTTAGTATTCTACTTATAAATGCCCGATCAATTACCCCTAAAATCCAAATGCTAAAATCTTTTCTCATTACGAACTTAGTAGACATTATTCTTATAACTGAAACGTGGACCCGAGATGACCAGCCTGACTCAACACTTATAGTAACTAATTACCAGATATTCAGGAATAACCGAACTTCGAAACGGGGAGGTGGTACTCTTATCTATGTTCATTCCAAATTTAAAGCTGATACCTTTACTTCGCCTAGTCTGATAGAACTAGAAGACTCAAAATGGATTGTATTACCATGCTTAGATCTCTTAATAGGTTGTATTTATTATCCACCGTCTTCAACCATCTCTAAAATGGATTCCTTAACAAAAGATCCTGCATTACTTGCCAGCTAGAATAATTAGACTGCATCACAAGTTTAATTGAAATTGGCTTTTCAGTTATAGTTGTCTTCCTTGATATAACCAAAGCTTTCGACACAGTACCGCATAACATATTACTATCTGAGCTAAGTTCATTTGGTATAGGTGGCAATCTTCATTCTTGGCTGACTTCTTTTCTTACAGATCGCACATACTGTGTTGAGGTTAATGGTCACAGATCGCGCACCTTGCCGATTACATGTGGCGTGATACAAGGCAGTGTTTTAGGTCCATTACTTTTTCTCCTATACATAAATGATGTACATACAGTCGTCTCTCATAGTAAACTATTCTTGTTTGCAAATGACATGAAAGTAGTCATTTCCTTCCCATCTTCTGAAACACAAACTTACATTGCCAGACTAAACAAAGGTTTGGATGCATTATCCAAATGGGATAAAATTAATGGTCTCTCATTTTCAGCAGAAAAATATAAGTTCATGCCTTTAAGATGTACAATTCCTGATAACTCAATCCTTCATAATGATAATCCCTTTCAAATTATCGATTGCACACGTGATCATGGGTTTATGGCATTTTTCTGTAAACATTTTTGTTTGTATCAATCAATGTACACATTTTAAATTGTACCCGGATTTTACGAATATAAATTTTCGTCCGCTCGGAGTTGCTCTTCTCATCTCCTTTGATACCCGTACTGCGTGCTTGGAATTCTGACTGTGGATTGTGGAAAGACTGCTTGCCTGCTATAAAAAGACCGCTCCATATTTCAGCCGCACCTAATTCTTGGATTTACCGCGGTTGCTTCGGTGATAATACTTTGACGTCTAGAACGGAGTAGTCAATTGCCAAGCCGGGGAGAATCGTTTTCAATTCAATCGAAGAATTATTGTGAGTGGTTACCTTTTTACTTTTCACACACATACTGTAAATTCACGTAGCCTGAAGCACCACAAATTGGTGAGCCCGACGTGATGCAAGCAACCTGGCGAGACGGTGGCAGACCTCGGAAGCGAATTCGGCGCGCTTGGCATCTGGTGAACAGTTGGTTGACTTGGGACTGTTGAATACCCGAGCACTGGTATATTCCCACGGGTTACCGGGAATACGGGAAACAAGCAGTGCGGGGGAGTCGGAAATGACATGGCGTTTTCCACCACGATAGGACAAGCCTAGCTGCATGGAAACATTGGAAGAAAGTTCGTCGCTAGAATCAGGAGGACTTTTGTGTGAAAGGTCATCTTCCAATTCACCGTTTGAGTTTGCGTGGGCACGTGTTGCGAGGTGGCTGCTGTACTGACGCGTTGCTGATATCATATACAACAGACCCGCCGATAAACCGTATGATGTACTGAAATCAGCTTCGATATCGCGTATAGCAACATCTGATGAGGAAAACATACGCAAATTACTCTCGGGTATCGAAGTAGGTGACAATACACCGTCGCAACTCCTTCGCCGAATGATCGAGTTACAGGGTACAACACCAGTTGGCGAACCGATTTTAAAAGAATTGTGGCTGCAAAGACTACCCAGCGATGTTCGAAAAGCACTTTCGGTGGTAGAAGATTACAAGTTAGATAAGCTTGCTGCCATCGCCAATCGAGTGTATGAAAATCATAAGCCAATCATTGCAGTAGTACAATCGCCACATAAATCAACTCCTTCAACTTTAGAATTAGAGATCTCCGAGTTGAACTCGCGACTCGACGAACTTTGCATGCACATACATACTTCACGAAATGATCGATCTCGGTCATCACAGAGACACAGTCCGAGTGGACGATATTCACGAAGTTGGAGTAAAGGCCAAGTCTTTGCTATTACCACCGCAGATTCGGTGAACGCGCCTACAAATGCACCAGACCCTGCAGTTTTGTTTCCAAATCTAACGAGCAGGGAAAACGATTATGCCAGGCAGTAGGAACTGCTGCACTGCCTGGCAACAAGGTTAGCCGTCTCCTCTATATCTCTGACAACACAACGAAATTGCGTTTTCTGGTAGACACCGGTGCGGAACTCAGCGTCATCCCACCTAACGAAACCGAACGCAAGTGTCCGTCGGGATTGACCCTTCAGGCGGCCAACGGTACTCGGATAGCCACTTATGGTCATCGGTCCCTCGCGGTAGACCTGGGCTTGCGAAGATCGTTCCACTGGGCGTTCACCATTGCAGACGTGAAAACTCCGATTTTGGGTGCAGATTTTTGGTCTAATTTCAACCTCGCGGTGGACATAAGCCAACGAAGGCTTATTGATAACACCACGAAGTTAAATTCAATGGGCAAATACCATTACACACCCATACAGTCTATTCGAGTTTTAACTCCACTCGTCACCCAGCCTTGTAAGGAACTCATAACCCAGTTTCCGGAGATCTCCGAACCACAGTCATTCACAAATGTGGTCAAACACCAGGTCGAACACCACATTGTCACTCGTGGCCCTCCAGTTTTTGCCAAACCACGTAGATTAGCTCCAAACAAACTGGCGATCGCCAAACAAGAGTTTGAACATATGTTGGAGCTAGGAATCATCCGCCCGTCGACCTCACCATGGGCTTCTCCACTACATATGGTTGAAAAAAGTACCGCAGATACTTGGCGCCCATGCGGAGATTATAGGGCACTTAATCGCATTACGGTACCAGACCGTTACCCCATTCCACACATCCACGATTTTACGGCGTCCCTAAACGGAAAAACCGTGTTCTCGAAGCTTGACCTAGTACGCGCCTATCACCAAATCCCGTTGCGAAGGAAGATATCCCTAAAACGGCTGTCACGACACCATTTGGCTTATATGAATTCGTACGAATGCCATTTGGTCTCCGAAATGCCGCACAAACTTTCCAGCGTTTTATGGATCAAGTATTTAAGGGATTGCCCTTCGTATACGTTTATATTGATGACGTGCTAATTGCTAGCAACACATCGAAAGAACATGTTGAGCATCTTCGAGAGGTTTTTCAGCGCCTATCTCAGTATGGGATTGTCGTGAATCCAGATAAATGCATCTTCCATGTGGAAACACTAGACTTTCTCGGTCACCGCATCGATTCCACCGGAATTAAACCCGTTGAACAGAAAGTCTCTGCCATCCGCGATTATCCATGCCCGAGTTCAATCCGCCAGCTGCGTCGATTTCTGGGCCTAGTCAACTACTACAGACGATTCATTCCCCATTGCGCGAAGTTAGCTCAACCGCTTACAGATTTACTTCGCTGCATAGAAAGAAATTTTTTAATGAATCCACAAGCAATCGAAGCTTTTGATGCGCTTAAATCCGCCCTTGAGCAGGCGACAACTCTGACTTATATATCAGCTGAGACAGGTGCTCGCTTATCGCTTGTTACCGATGCATCAAACGAAGCGGTAGGTGCAGTTCTCCAACAAGAGGTCGATAACACGATTAGACCCCTAGCCTTCTTCTCACGCCGACTGCAGCCAGCGCAGACACGATATAGTACCTTTGGTCGCGAGCTCCTCGCTGTGTAATATTCCATTCGCCATTTCCGGCATTTACTCGAAGGTCGCAGTTTCACAGTTTACACCGACCACAAACCGTTAACGTTTGCTCTTTCTGCACCATCGGATCGATATTCGCCTCGAGAAATACGTCACTTGGATTATATCTCGCAATTCACGAGCGACATTCGATATCTTTCCGGCCCGTCAAACACGGTTGCAGATACATTCTCTCGGATTCAGTTAAGTGCTATGAATCTGCCTGGAATCGACTTTAAGCAATTGGCACGATCGCAGCAAATGACCCAGTAATAAACCGGTACATTACTTCCTAATCAGGTAGGATCCGCCGTATTCCGATTCCTAATTCCAATTTTTATCTGGTTTGTGACATGTCTACTGATAAAACCCGTCTGATTGTCCCATCAGTTTTGAGACGTACCGTATTCGAGCATTTGCACGGTTTATCACATCCCGGAATAAAAGCTACTCGAAAGCTGATTAGCTCTCGTTATCTTTGGTCCGAAATGCATAAAGGCATTCAACTTTGGACCAAGAGTTGCCTCCGATGACAACAAAGCAAAATCCAACGTCACACCATCAGTTCCCCTGGTGTATTTCCACCTGTTACTGAGCGCTTTCAGCACGTTCACTTGGATCTCGTTGGTCCATTAGCGGTCTCTGACGGTTTCACCTATATATTGACCTGCGTCGACCGTTTTACCCGTTGGCCATTGGCTGTAGCCATACAGGATATCAGTGCAGAAACGGTTGTGAAAGCTTTCGTTCAACATTGGATCAGCAACTTTGATGTACCGAACACTATTACCACTGACAGAGGTTCTCAATTCCAGTCAACGCTTTTTCGGGAATTGAAAATAACAGTCGGTACAAAGCACATACAGACTACAGCCTACCATTCTTCTTTAAATGGCTTAGTCGAAAGATTTCACCGGCAACTCAAAGCCGCAATCATGAGTCACGGGAATTCAGAACGTTGGTCCGAGTAATTGCCTTTGGTGCTTCTTGGTATCCGTACAACCGTGAAAGAAGACCTGGGTTGCTCAGCTGCTGAGATGGTGTACGGGAGTACACTTGACCTACCTGGCGAATTTCTGACATCTTCCGATTCACCAAATGATCTTACAGCTTCACAATATGTCAGTCGCCTTCGCAGCTTCATGAAATCATTACGAGCTATCCCCACTCATTAACAAGCTCAACCGTTCTATATCCCGGCAGACTTGTCTACCTGCGACTTTGCGTTTGTGCGCACCGATCATGTACGTCGACCACTTCAACCACCGTATACTGGCCCGTACAAGGTGCTCAGCAAGCATCCCAAGTATTTCGTAATTGACCGGAATGGATCAAGAGAAACTGTCAGTATCGATCGTTTGAAAGTAGCCTACGTCGAACCGGCACCAGAGGCGAAACAAAACACCCCGAAAGTTGCTCCTCAAGATTTTGTCACTCCATCCCCCAAACCGAAGCTCACCGGTACTCCCGATCCCTCAAGGAAACCCCCTTTACCCCCGTGTATCAAACAAACTGACCCTAACAGGCACACCCGATCTGGTCGTAGAGTCCATTTTACATCAAAGTTAGATGACTTCACAGCTTAACGATTTCTTCGAGCGTCTTCTATAGGCCCGACGCTCTAGGGGGGGAGTACTATGGCATTTTTCTGTAAACATTTTTGTTTGTATCAATCAATGTACACTTTTTGAATTGTACCCGGATTTTACGAATATAAATTTCCGTCCGCTCGGAGTTGCTCTTCTCATCTCCTTTGATACCCGTACTGCGTGCTTGGAATTCTGACTGTGCATTGTGAAAAGATTGCTTGCCTGCTATAAAAAGACCGCTCCATATTTCAGCCGCACCTAATTCTTGGATTTACCGCGGTTGCTTCGGTTATAATACTTTGACCTCTGGACCGGAGTAGTCAATTGCCAAGCCGGGAAGAATCGTTTTCAATTCAATCGAAGAATTATTGTGAGTGGTTACCTTTTTACTTTTTACACACATACTGTAAATTCACGTAGTTCAAATATTCAGCATCGCTTACATTCAACGAGCATATACATCACGTGATCTCAAAGGCAAAGCAGAGTGTTAATATGATTCATAAGTTCTTTACTCTCCCACACTGTAAGTTGGAACTTTATAAACTTTTCACCATACCCCTCTTTGATTACTGTAATATAATATATAGCAGTATAAATAAAACCGATACAATCCTTTTGGAAAAAGTACAACGTACTTTTACCAAATCAATCACCGGATATAGCTCGAATCAATCATATAGAAAAAGATGGAAGCAGCTCAAGCTAGAACCACTATGGTTCCGTAGAATTAGACACAACCTAATACTGTTCTTTAGAATAATATCTTCTGATAATATAGATATAAATTCTTCTATTCGCTTTCGACAAGGTTCTAGATATTATTTAAGAAATCAAGATAACCTAGTGGAATTACCTAGATCCTGTACGAAAGTAAGAAGTAACTTCTACCTAAATAAATACGCTAAACTCTGGAATATTCTTCCGAAAAACATAAGACTTTGTACCTCACTATGTGATTTTAAATCACATCTGAATTCATTTCTCACAGTTGAAAAATTAATGAAATTTCTCAACCTAGATGTCTCATTAGATGAACTATACAATCATGGCATTGCTGGATATTAACAGTGATATCAGTTTTTCAACGTTCATAGTGAACAGTCACTCCGTCCCTTAGTATTTATTTTCCAGATTACCTCTTTACATCCATATGAAGAATTCCGGTTCAACAACGAGTCAACACTGGGACGCCGAATCTTCTACGAATACCCACAAAAAGACACTCTCCATTCAGAACATATATTCGACAATAATAATGTGTTCCAACTGAACATTTTTTAAGATTCTGACACTTCGAGATTCCTCACATCTTCGATGTTCCGGTCCATCGTTCTTCAATATTCTTCGTGTCATTTTTCCCTTCACCCGATTTTCTTTTCATACAATAATTGCTCGTATATTGAATTTCTGTAAAACTGATTGATTATCATTTACCTGGACCATTTTAACGAACCAAAAATTATCAGCACGTATGACCTTGAAAATGTTAATTATTATTGTCCATTTTCATGCTTTGTGTATACAAACAACTTTGATAATTATCGATCATGCTTAGCATGCCTTGGAATTCCAAGAATAAAATATTTATTTATTTATTTATTTAAAAAGCGCATGGAATGTTGGGAGAGAAACGTTTATATTATAGTTTATGTGAAACAAATAATTATGAATAGATTAGTTAATATAGCCGATGGAACCTCACATTCTTATCAAAATGAATAATAAATTGATGTACTAATGTCAAGGGATAATTTGAAGTACATTTGGGCTTAAATAGTTTGGAATTTCACTGTTTTAAATTTCTAATGATGATTATCATTAAATATCAATTCGGTATACGCTGACTGGCAATTATTTATATCGAATCCAGGACGAGGTGATAAGGTCATCACTTTGAGATTCGAAATGCTGTATATTTGCTTGAATGAACCAATTACTAGAAAGTAAATTCTCTTGAAAATATTTAAATTGCTCTTAAAATATACAGGAAATGATTAATGTTGTAATGTATAATTTCTGAGGTGTTAAATTAGCTCTGATAAGTTGAGCTACCCTGTCCAAACTCCTCAAAGAATGCGAAGATGTGATGAATTAAATTGTATTGAATTGAATAACCAACCCAAGAATTGGAGTGAGAACAAACGACGCTCACACGAACTACAGTATGTATTAATTAATGTAGCTTTAACAACGAGAATTTGAATTACGGAATTATTGTTTAGTATTGATTATTATTCAAACAATCATCACAACCACCGCAGTTCCAATCATCCTCGGATTTGTGTAATGTTAAATAGGTTTGTTTTATGTTCATCAGAAGCTTGCCCAGTGTCTGCCGGTTGAATTGATTGAACACACGGAGGTTCCACCAAACCCGAAACGTCATCCACAGTTGCCAACAATTGTCTCGCTTTTTCAATGGCAGTAGTCGAAGGTGCCAGTAAGGCTTTTCCTCTAGCGGTTTTGAAAAGTACATTATCTGACGATCGTTTAGATGAGCTAGAAGGAAGTGCTGAATTCGCTTGATAAGATGAGTTCGGTGATTTATTTGAAATGGTATCTGATGAACTCTGAAGTTTGCTAACTTTGAAGCCACTTTCTTGGTAATGAAAACCAGATTTTCCGTTTGAATCAATGACACGGGCGGATGTAGACGTGTTAACAGGAGTAGCGCTTGAGTCGGTTGATAGGGAAGTCAAATTCTCATCATCAAACACAAGAGCTTTAGCACAAGCAATGGCAATGTTAGAAATCGGTCGAACTGACTTTCGAGATGCAGTTTGAATATCCAGAATAACAGAAGCGTTCTCCATACTATGATAGGATGTATGAAAGCCAACGTTTCGTTTTTCGCCAAGCGGCGTAGTTAAGGTATCATCATCGTTTGTCCGCATTAGAGCCTTGGCTTTTCCGACAGGTTCTTGTAGTCCATATGGAGTAAGGCGGCGATTGAGAAACAAAGAGTTTCCTTCAACTTCAACGGCTGGCGACAAATCTGTTGTTGCCACACGCGCATCTTCATACTGTTGGCATTGAGCTCGAACATCTTTGAAAGAGAGTTTTGGCAGCTTCAAGAGTTCATTCTACACTGTCATGTATTCCAGAAATTAGACGATCTTTCAATTGCATTTCTAGCAAGTCAACGAAGTCGCATTTCGCTGCCTGAATTAACAATTGTAGAATAAATTCGCGAATTCCTTGATTGGACTGACGCACCATGGAATGAAATTTTGCACGTTCGGTTGCTCCGAAATGTACAGGTTTCACGTGTTGCATTAAAAGCGCCTTCAGTGTTTTGTATGAAAGGGAAATGGGCGAATCCGGATAAGCCAAATTTTTTATTAACGTTTAAGCAGATTTTCCGATTGAATTTAGAAAATTAACAGACTTTTTATCATTTTCTGCTTTCGATCGTGTCATACACCAAATTTCGAATCGTTCAAAATAGTCTTCAATTTCTCGAGCATTTGCATTTATATTGAGAGGTTCCAAAATTGAAATTACCATGAAGAAATCCTGCTCGCGACGATAAATGTGATGAATTGAATTGTATTGAATTGAATAAACAACCCAAGAATTGAAGTGAGAACAAACCACGCTCACACGAACTACAGTATGTATTAATTAATGTAGCTTTAACAACGAAATTTGAATTACGGAATTATTGTTTAGTATTGATTATTATTCGAACAATCATCACAGAAGACTAGGCAATTTTTGCAACAAGTGATGAAATTGCGTGGTATCACACTGATTAATTATATATATGGCTTACGAACCTGATATATATAGTACTTATTCTCGTAGTATTTTCATGAATTGCAATAATTCATATCTACTGTGAACTTAAATTACATCAGAAAATGGAGACCCAGAATCAGCCGTTTACATGGGTATCAATGAAAAACTAGCGAAATCTCCGACGTGGACAGAAGTCTTCACTGAATTAACTATATGTGTATGTTCGTCAGTCATAATTTTAATACGGTTTTGCACGCTTTTGGCTTCAAAAGATAAGACGACACTGATTTAGGCACATCTATGAAACAAGAATTGCATTGTTCGTTTGTCATCAGAGATACAGTGTAGATTAACGGCGTCTGTTGCTGTTTATTTCATTGTGTGTTTTTATTCCAGATCTTGGTTCTCTCACGGTTTAAATTAGAATTGGATTAGAAGTTTCGGCTGCTTACTCCCCTTTCACACACTTACATTAAATGGCTTAACCATTAACCCTTCTGCAAAAGTTAGGGAATTGGATTTAGGTATACCTGTTCTCTCAACTTTAATGAGCAAGCAAGACATCTGCTCACAAGGGCACGGAAAATCTTTGGCTTAATTGACCATAAATTCCTCTTACGCGAAAGTAAAATTGCACTATATAAAATGAAGGTCCTGCCAATTATTGATTATTGTAATATCCCACATGGGCAAGCGTGACTGTTTTCTTTTAGAGAGCCTTCAACGAACTTTCAGTAAAATAACTTTGGAATATTCCAACTCTATTTCTCATTAAAAAGGTGGATTTTGCTGTGCGTTGAACCATTATGGTTACGCAGAATTCGTATTAACCTGCTTCTTTTCTTTCGAATTATTACCGAGCGGCGAGTTGAGCTCAGGTCTGCCATGCGTTTTCACGATTATAATCGATAATAGTCTCTTGCATATTCCTATGTCCTGCACCAAATTTCGACGTAACTTCTTCTTAATTAGTTATGCACAGTTTTTGAATTCTCTCCCTCTTCATTTTCGTATGTGAACATCTACAAGAAAATTTAACTCGCTTGTGGGATATCTTTCTGTTAATTCTTTGAGTGAAATTCTTAAGATAAATTCTTCATTAGATAATTTATACTCTCGTGGAATCCCGGTTTTCTAAGTTGACTTCACGTTTTCTCATATTAGTATATCATGGGTCCCGGTATTATCCACTGTTTGACTTTCGCTAAAAGTGTCAGGTTGCCAGAACCTAGACATGGTGTTACATTACTCAACCTCAGGTTCGCATTCACATTTACTATACAATATAATGTATATAACTGTTTCCTATTTGTATGAGGGCCTTGAATGTCACATTTGTATGTCACCGTGCAAACTAATAAAATAAACCCAAAAATTTATTAAAAAACAATTTTTTTAAAAGTAAAATCTGCCAAACATGCGTTTTTAATGTACATTCCTATTCTTTTTAACTGATAAACTATTTTATTTTGATAACCCCTCACCATGCTGGTGAAGAGAATATCCTTCATTGTATTCCAGTGTCTTCGAATACCGAAACATCACTGAAACTGGACCGAAATCTATCCGCCTGGGCTTTGTTCCGTATGGGAATGACCCTCCTGCAGATAACGAAAATCCAGCTGGTGAACAACTTTTGGTTCTATTCGTCAATAATCCTACAACATTCGTGGATCATACAACGAACCCTAACCTCATTCCATTTATACCTCACTCTTTCATACCCCCCACATTTTCTAATTTCGAAACATTTATGTTCTTCAGTTTTCTCAACCAATCATACCGAAAACGTGAACTTATACATATATATAATTTATTATGACAATTTCATTACTATTTGCAATACTTTCCCCGTAATTACCTTCTATTTCTTCGTATCGTTGCCATTGTTGCTTCTTTTTACCTTCCCACCTACACTTCAATTTTTATGTGCATTTGTATTCCAAAATATCGTTGTTTCCGCTTGTTCCCTATATTTTGTTTTACTCTTTCACCTTAAATAATTTGACTCCATTTTGACCGCGCCATTTTTGTTTTGACTCGTGTACGTAACTTGGTACGTACACGATACTGTTTTTGACATTGACCCGGATCTAACCCGATTGCCCAATAATTGAGGTATGTTTTTCAGTTATTTTGATTGCATCAATACAGTACCGCTTTTATCGACAAATCCTCGTTGGTTCTGAAATACCTGGGTTTTTGCGCGTAACTCCATATTGGGGAATTTCCTTGATTCTCAATAAGAATCAACAGTACTCAATTAATTTTATTGCGTGGAGAATCCTTCGATCATCGCTGGATTTTTGGCTCGACATTTGGTTCACACGACGGAGAATATCTCATCTTCAAATATGCCTAGAACCAGATCTGGCAAGTCGTCTAACTGTTTGAATGACGTTACCCTGAACCTCGTTACCATCCCTGAACTCCCTAGTACTGAATTTTCTAACTCGCATTTTCATGATTCTATGTGTTTTCTTATGCTCTCATCTCATTCCATTGAAAATTGTGATAATATCTGTCACTTCCGCTACCTTAATTTCTAACCAGCACCGTCCTCCTAGGTTAGATGACGCCGGTAGTGTAAGTTCTAATGCAGTCAAATCGCGAAAAGATCAGCGTCGGCAGTTAGCTAAGGAAGTACACGACGAAGAGTTAGCTATTGAAATGAAAGAGCTGGAGATCCGCCGGCGCAGTCTAGATGCTATGCGTAAGATGATGCATGATTTCGATTCATCCGACGAAGATGTTAAGTGTGATATCGGCCGAGACTCTTTTGTGATGCGTGAAGACAAAATCTGCCCCTCACGACAAACTATGGTTGGGAGTCCGGTTTCCGTTAGTTCGATGTTGCGTGAGGCTTCGATGAATGCTGCGGGCTCGAGGCGAAACAATGATATGCATGTTGACGGATTGCCTAAGATAGACATTGAAAGGTTCGATGGCAATCCAACAGATTTCTGCAAATTTATCAAAGCCTTTGAACTGACTGCCGATGACCGCGTCACTAGCGAAAATCGCAAGTTGATGTACTTGCTACATTATTGCGTTGGCGATGCGAAGAGCGCAATTGAACATTGTATATACCTCCCGGATAGTGAGGGATATTGCCAAGCGCGACGTATTTTAAAAATGGAATTTGGTCGCCCGCATGATATTGTTCAGTCTTTCTTGAAGGAAATTCTTAATAGAGACATAATCAACCAGAATGATATTAGTTCCCTGCAAAATTGGCACGACGAATGCGATATTGCGAGCTTGCTCTTGGACAGTTGTTTCGCTTGAGCGAACTAAACAATACGACAAATTTGGAGTTAATTGTCGAGCGCTTACGCAAACATTTGCGTTACAAGTGGGCTGAGTGCGTGGATGAAATCATTCGATTTGACGGAGAGCCCACCTTTGGGGATTTAGTTCGTTTTTTGGAGAGACAAGTCTCAATGGCTACTGGCTGTTTCGGTGCTTTAGCTAGTGGGCGTGAAACGAAGGCTGGTTCACTAACACATGTGAATACTCGAAGAGTTCGATTGAATTTCATTTCAACAACTGAGTCATCGCGATGCCTACAGTGCTCCATGGCACATGCCTCACAAAATTGTACATCGTTCGGCAGTCTGTCTTATGCTGAAAGGATTAACAGACTTTGAATGTCTAAAATCTGCTTCAACTGCTTTCAAGCAAACCACATAGCAGCTGACTGCAGACAAGCTCCTGGATGTGGGAAAGATGGTTGTAAGGGTAAACATCACCTGCTCTTACAGCGTACCGTTCAGCGTGAATACACAATGAAGAATAATTCGACAAGCACTCAAAGATGTAGCAGTTTCTTGTCCATCATTGCAGTGAGGGTAGTAGGTCCTAACGGAGTAGTTCTTACGAATGCACTTCTGGATAACGGGTCGAATGCGACATTGGTGACAGCTGACTTAATCGATGAATTAGGGCTGTCAGGTGCGCCAGCCTGTGTTGACGTTACCTCAGTGCATGGTACACGCAAGCAAAAAACTGCCATCACGTCATTTGTCATTCAATTTCTGTATGATGGCACCAAAGTTGATGTCGATCAGGCTTACGTGTTGGATTCTCTTCCCGTTAAAAAATTGACAATTCCCGAAGAATCATTATTGACGCAATTGAGCCACTTATCCGACGTAAAGTTAACTCGCATTCCGGATAAAACGGTTCGTATTTTATTAGGAGTTAATGTTTCAGAAGTACACTGAGTATTACAGCAGCGGCTCGGTAAGCCAAAACAACCATTCGCACATTTGACACCATTGGGATGGACAATTATTGGTCCCACGTCGACAATCGGACATAGAGCGTCGATAAATTGCCTCAACACCCAAAGAGACTTAAACGAGGATATCTTGAAATTGTTTGAAAGTGAATTTTCCGAGAATCGCGATCGCAGTACACTGCCCATGTCCATACATGATAAACACATACTATCGATGGCCGAGGTTGGCACGCGTTTCCAAAGTGGACATTACGAAGTTCCTATTCCTTGGAAATACGATGAGCGTCATGGCCCACGTAACCGTATACTGGCAGAAAAGAGACTCAGCTATTTAAAGAGTCGATTGCTGAAAGACACGTCGTTGTTATCAAAATATGACGAAATATTTCGAGATTATCTAAGTAAGGGATACGTGTAAAAACTTTTGCCTGCGGTAAATGAGGGCATTTGCTACATACCTCATCACCCAGTTTTGAATCATCGAAAGCCGGATAAGGTGAGAATCGTGTTCGACTGTGCGGCGAAGTTTCATGGAACTTCTTTGAACGACTGCATACATCCTGGTCCTGATTCGACTAACAGCATCACAGGAGTACTTTTGAGATTTCGTTTGAAGAGAGATCTGTTGTGTGTTGGAGGCCAAATCGGAAGTGCTTCAATTGAACCCCAATGCATGCGTCCCATCATACTACCCTCTAAACATCCCGTGACTACTATTCTTGTACGATACATCCATGAAGCTGAAGGTAATATGGGTGTTAATTGTGTTTTAGCCGCAGCACGAAGAAAATACTGGATACTGCGAGGTGCTTCTGTGGTGAAGGGTATCTTGCGTTAATGCATATCGTGCAGAATGCGATCCGCAAAACCGTCTGAACAAATTATGGCAGATTTACCGGAATGCCGATTGACACCTGGCTATGCCTTTGAGGCAACTGGAGTTGACATTTTCGGTCCGTTTTTGGTACGGGAAGGGCGTGTTAACAGAAAACGATATGGATGCATTTTTACCTGTCTGAAAACACGTGCAGTTCATTTAGAAGTTACGTATTCCTTATCAATTGATTCATTTCTGATGGCGTTATCCCGTTTTATTAATCGACGTGGCCCCCCTAAGTATATGTTCAGTGACAGAGGCAGCAATTTCGTTGGGGCAGAGCATGAACTGAGACGTTTTTCAAATGAACTTATACCAAAGTTCACAAGAGTCTGTTGAACAAAGGGATCGAGTGGAAATTTAACCCTCCCTATAGTAGTCACCGCGGAGGAATTTGGGAGCGGCAGATCAGATCCGTACGCCGCATTTTGAGTGCAGTTTCACGGGAACAAGTCTTAACAGACGAATCCTTAATGACCTTTTTGAGCGAAGTGGAACGAATACTGAACAATCGGCCGATTGTACCGTTGTATGATGACCCGGACCAACCAATTGCGTTGACCCCAAATCACCTGTTACTGGGCCGTGAACACGGCAGTGTGTTAGATGACTGCGTAAACCTCAGGGATCGGTATACGAAGCGCTGGCGACAAGCCCAAGTACTTGCAAACGCGTTTTGGCGTCGTTGGTTGATAGAGTATTTACCATTGTTACAAGTGAGGCATAAATGGATGCGTCTGCGAAGAGAATTTGCTGTTGGCGACTATGTTCTTTACCAAAACGAAAGTGCGTCGCGCGGTTCTTGGAAGAAAGCGATCGTGTCTGAGACTCTACTCGGTGCTGACGGTCATGTACGGGAAGTTTTGTTACGCACCGCAGACGGGGAGCTTAAAAGAGATATACGCCGTGTGTGGTTATTGGAAGGTGATGGAGAGTGATAGTTGTTAGAAAGCCGAGGTGGCTTTGGGGGGCGGTGTTGATTCTTTTTACCTTCCCACCTACACTTCAATTTTTATGTGTATTTGTATTCCAAAATATCGTTGTTTTCGCTTGTTCCCTCTATTTTGTTTTACTCTTTCACCTTGAATAATTGACTCCATTTTGACCGCGCCATTTTTGGCTTGGACTCGTGTGCGTAACGTGATACGTGCTCGATACTGTTTTTGAAATTGACCCGGATCTAACCCGGTTAACCCAATAATTGAGGTATGTTTTTCAGTTATTTTGATTGCCTCAATATAGTACCGCTTTTATTGACAAATCCTCGTTGATTCTGAAATACCTGGGATTTTGCGCGTAACTCCATATTGGGGAATTTCCTTGATTCTCAATAAGAATCAACAACCATTCGTCAATCTTGACAAAACTTTTAAGGAACTTTTTCGTTATGTGACATTAAGAATTGTTTTTCTTACAAACTGTAATTTTGATTCCACTATTGAACGGAAAAAATGTTTAAAAATACTGTTCGCTTCGATCATTTTTACTATCCTATTTTACCATTGTTGTACAAATTTTAATAACCTGATCATTTATTGCATGCCTTGGTTGACAAAGAATATATTATTATTATTAATAATAATTTTCGAAGTCATTTCTTTGAGGTTTCAATTAATTAGAGCTAGCTCTACTGCATCAAGGAGCCGGTGTACAAGGAGCTTCTACAGCTGCGAGGTTTTCATAAATCTTAGCTGCGTGGACAGCACGAATTTTAAGTTCACAGTCAATTTCAACAAGTGATCGAATAAAGTCGTTCGTTAACGCGTAGACAACCCGTTTCTTATTTCGACAATTCAAAACAATGATTCAGATTCACTACGGTACTATTAACAATATTAATAGAAAACAACAATGGACAAACCTCAACTGTACCGGGTTGTACAAATGATGTAAGCAAAAAAATGTTCCAAATGACAACAATAAATTCAGCCTATGCTGACAAGATAGACTGCCAAATTAATAATGCCAAGGGATAAAATTACAAATGCAATGGTGAACAATCGTCTCTATTTTCTCCAAATACCACGTGCAAAAAGAAGTGGAATTTAATCGCAGCCAAGCAATATGAATTTCTTCAATAAAACAAAATCAGGTGTATAAGTGGATAAAAAAATGTATACACAAAAACAATTGAAGATAAATACTGTGTAAAATTTAGAAGAATCAAAATGTTTAAACAGTATATAAGAAGGAGTTTTACACAAAATTTCGTCATTTACACCGCCCGCCAAATTCTTTCTATACCTGAGTTCTGAATGAAACTAACTGATTGGTTCTGTATCCTTACCCAACTACTCCAACCTTAAACAAAAAGCGCAGAGGTAAACGGCAAGTGACTTTATTGTGTGCCTAGTCACACACGCCACTACGCATTGCTATCACTGGACATCTGTTGTTTTCATAGAGAAAACATTTGCCAAACGTAGACTCACCACGTCCACCAGCTTTGCTTCTGGCCCTTCCAAAAGTTCGAGCTTGCCCTATTTGCGCCGCCGCACCAGCCTCCGCGCATTTGTCTTCTTGAATTCCTTCCAGACACGAAATTTAGCGTAAAAGCCTTTTCCAACTAGAAAATCGAGGAAAAATGTTGTTCAATCCTCGTTGTAAATGCATTGAAGTTATCTTACAACGTCAAGCGATTCGCTACTAACGTTGAGAAAGGAATAGTTCGATTGGTAATATAATACAAAACGGTCATGGAATCAGTCCAAAAGTTAATGTTTTTAACAAGTTCACCAAGAGCGGATTTCAGTATGAGATATATACGTACCGCAAGAACCGCTGCTAACAATTCTAACTTATAAATCGATACGAATTTCGAAGGATTCTCTCTAGATTTCGAAAACAGGAGACGAACCGGCAACATGATTGAATCATTACAGTAACGACCATACGCAACAGCACCATGGCCAGATTCTGAGGCATCACTGAAGACGTGTAGAATAAAGGACGTCATATTTTGCTAATGCGTCGTAGAACACGTAACTCTTTGATCGCATGCATGCTGTTGATCCACTTATCGCACACTAGCTGAAGATCATCACATATCACCTCGTCCCAAACCAAAGGTTTTCTGCAACAAGGTTGTAGCGATTCTTTTCCAGGGAATATCTAAGGACTCAGCAAGCCAAGTGGATCGTACAAACCACTGTCTACTGATCATAAACTTCGTTTCGTTGTTGGGCGTATTGCAAGATACCGATCAAACGCAAATTCTTCTGTGGCTGCATCCCATTTAACACCCAGCATTCTTCCCATCGGTAGCTTATCTTGGCTAATGGCTCGTACATTATGTGCGCGGTCATCCGCATGCACATCTTCAAGTAAAATACGGTCATTGGAAATCCACTTTGTTAAGCGAAAACCTCCCATTCGTAACAATGTTGACAACTGTCTTATCAAATACTTCGCATCCTCCCGAGTAGGCCCTGATATCTCCTTCTTCTTCTTAATTTAAATCTTTTATCTGATAATTTATATAATAATGGCATTTTTGGATATTGATATTAAATAAATGTTCATAACATTCAAAACAACATTTTCGCTTCTGAGTATTGTCTCCACAGCAAAATTCTCAATCCGCACCAAAATGAAACTGGCCCCCAGACCTCAAACTAGTGGAATAAATCACCTTCTCCTAGCGGACAAGAAAACGGTTCGTGTTCAGGAAAGATCAATCTATTTAAAACAATCAAAATGAAAAGTTTGGAACATCAACAATAGAGATTCTTCACGCATCTTCGATGGACCTTATCCGTTGAACATCAGTGTTGCCGAAAACATTCTATACTGTTCCTCACAATACCTGTGATTTCGTACTATATCAGATCACGTACCGATTACCTGAAAGCAACTTTAAATACCGTTACTTTTATATTTTTTGAACGTTAAATTTCGCTGAAACAAATGACCTTGAACAAATTGTTTTTGCAAATGTACGTACTATAATCTGATTGTGCAAAACTTTCGGAAATCATTGATCATGTTTAACATGCCTTGGATTTCCAAGAATGAAATTTATTTATTTATTTATAAAAAAGTTTTTGAAACATGATTCCCAATTCGCTCCTCGAATAAATTACCGAAATCCTCGACCGTTCTACGCAGTGCAAACGTAGCACAAGATGCGTATGACGCTGCCTCAAAGGGATGAACTGTCATCCTAAGTTTTTTAATCGAACCCTGCATATCAATATCCTTTCACCAGAGAATTCTAAGTGCGTCCCTATCATAGTTTGGTACTTTAACTTGTAGAAACATCTCTTCGATGTCAGCAGCAACAGCATAGGCATGTATTTGGAAGCGCAGCAATAAGTCGATCAAACTTGTTGTCAGATTTGTTTCCTGAATTAGTATATCATTCAACGACACGCCGTTGTGTTTAGCCGAACAATTGAACACTACTCTCAGCTTTTCCGGCTACTTAGGATTAAAAACCGGATGGTGAGCAAATACGAAACAATATTCTCCTTGGCATTATTCAGAACGGGTTCGATATAACCAATCTTCAAATGATGCGCCATAACTTTGTTGTAACGCACGAACAATCCACTATCTCGTTTAAATCGACGCTGCATGTAGCTAAGCGCCTTCCCGCTGTCAAATAATTTGTGGTGAGTTTGCTTCTATCAGGCTTCCAAGGTAGCGATACTAGAAAATGACCGTCAATAATGTTTGATCCCCTTACGAGGGACAATGCTTCTTCGTCATCACGCAAACTTTTATTTCCCTCTGTGGATATGTCTGCAAATTCTGCATTGTATAGGCGGTAGACACATTCATCAATGGACATTTGCTCCATAGAAGAATTTAAAGTCAAGATATCCTTTGAAGTTTGGCATGCCGGTCCTTACAGAATCCACTCTAACAGCGTTTTCGTTGTTAATAGACGGCGTCTGCCTCCTTACCGCAATTCTAGCGCCCAATGTGCTTCAGTAACACCACAATGTATCAGCACAGACACACGCTGATCACTAATATAGAAAAAGTCAACGTCTTTCAAATATGCAGGCCGTTTACTAAAGGCTATTATTGAACATTGTGATACACGCGGCAAATGTTCCAATGTGTAAGCCTCTGAGACTTGGATTACTTGACTGCTGTCAAATGAGTGCATTTTAATGTTAAAAGGGGAACAAGTAAGTTTACGCTGATGACCCAAAGTGGCCAATGAAACTTGCGCAGGACTTTTGGGCATCCTGTACTGTTCAACGAAGTCCTTAAGAATAAAATTGGTATCAGAACCACTATTCAAGATGGCAACAGTATTTATAAGCCCATTTGTAGTCTGGATCTTGATGGGTATACAACCTAAGAACACTTTGACACTGAATGCCGCATGGCTACAATGAACGCATATTATTGCATTTGTTCTTAATCGAATACCTCCCACCTGCTGGTGAAGAGCACCCTTACCTTACTTTCCAGATATCCGGGAAAAAGGACGTGTAAACCGTACGAACTGTATACTCAATATCGAAGTTCCTGGTGCTCAACCGCATACCGTAGAATAAAACCTGGGCGCGTGATTGGCTTTCAACAACCTTCAGTCCTGTGAAACTTGAACTTGAACTAAACTGAAACAGTGGACACTATCTCCAGTATTACACTGAAGAAATTATAGACGCTCGACTGTCTTCTCAGCAGTTAATGTAATGTGCCTACTAAGCACAACTGAACCAGTATAATCTGACTTGGTAAATAATCCTACAATCAAAATTCATATTACTCACGAAAAAAGAAGCGCGAAAAATTGTGATGATTGTTGAATTGTTTGAGTCGGTTGATAGGGAAGTCAAATTTTCATCATCAAGCAAAAGAGCTTTAGCGCGAGCAATAGCACTGTTAGAAATCAGTCGAACTGTCTTTGCAGATGCAGTTTAAAAACCCAGAGCAACGGGAGCATTCTCCATACTATGATAGGATGTATGGAAGTCAACGTTTCGTTTTTGGCCAAGCGGCATAGTTGAGGTATCATCATCGTTTGTCTGCATTATAGCCTTGGCTTTTCCGACAGGTTCTCTGAGTCCATATGGAATAAGGCGGCGTTTAAGAAACACAGGGTTTCCTTTCACGTCAATAGAAATTGGAGGAATTCGCATTCCACCAGTTGCTTGCGAAAATTTAATTATGAGATTCTTCAATTCTGAAGTGTCTTTAGACGATGTCAAGACTGAATTTTAGAGCTTGCTTTGCTTTCAGACGGAGAATAGATAGACCAGTTTTAATAACAATGAATCTACGGTCAGCAGTATTGTATTCATCTCGGATGGAGATCATGCACGATCCAACGACAGGAATAGAATGTCCAGTGATGCCTTTAATTGTGAGGTTAGTAGGTTGGATTTTCGCATTAGGAGCAAACTGTTTTAGATCTCTCTGGGTAATGAGCGATTTAACGCTACCCATATCTAGAATAAAATCTGATGATCCGCCACTAGAAACACAAGAAATGGTTTTACGAATATGGCTAGAAACGCAAATTGTCGCGGACAAAGATAATGATTTAAATTCATCATTAACATCGCTAACCTGAGTGTTTTTCGAATTGGTCCAATACGTTTAAGGAGTTCGACAAACGGATTGAATATGACAAGTTTTTCCGCACTTGTGTCATCTGGCAAGACGGAATCGGCAAGTGTGGCGTGAGTGCAGTCTGCCGCATGACGCACATTTCTCAATTTGATTGAATTCGAATGGTTATCAGTAACACGTCGATAATTCGGTTGATACTTTAGCTGATGACCTGCTATATCATTCTTCGCTCTTTCACTTTTATGTGTGTTAAACATGACAAAACTTTCTGCTGGCGACAAATCTGTCGTTGCCACACACGCATCTTGATTCTGTTCACAATGAGCTCGAACATCTTTGAAAAAAGGTTTTGGCAGTTTCAAGAGCTCATTTTGCAATCTTTCAATTGCATTTCTAACAAGTCACTGAAGTCGCATTTCGCTGCCTGAATTAACAATTGTAGAATAAAATCGCGAATTCCTTGATTGGACTAACGCACCATTGAATGAAATATTGCACGTTAAGTTGCTTCGAAATGTAAAGGCTTCACATGTTGCAATGAAAGCATCTTCAGCGTTTCGCATGGAAGAGAAATAGGAGAATCCGGGAATGCTAAATTCTTGATTACCGTATATGCAGATTTTCCCACTGCATTTAGAAAATGAACAGACTTTTTATCATTCTCAGCTTTCGGCCGTGACATACACCAAATTTCGAATCTTTCAAAATAGTCTTCAATTTCTCATTTATGTCGAGAGGTTCCAAAATTGAATTCGCCATGAAGAATTGCTGTTCACGACGCTAAATGTAATGAATTTAATTGTATTGTATTGAATAACCAACCCAATAATGGAAGTGAAAACAAACTACGCTCACACGAATTACACAGTATGTATTGATTGATGTAACTTTAACAACGAGAATTTGAATGACAGCATTATTGATTATTATTGATTGTTATTAAAATAATCATCACAAAAATTCAAGGTATTTTATTGTGGCCTTGGTATTAGAACGTTGACTGATGATAAGTGTTGTACACATAAGGGAATCCAAAACGTAGCACAAAAAATGCAAAAATATAACGTTTCATTAGTAACGCTACAGACAATGGAGGTCACCCATTAAAACTTGTAAAGCAACATATCGGAATATATCTGAAATACAGTAAATGTCATCTGTTGTCTGCAGCAGTCGACAAAATTACGGCAACTAATTTGGCGGTAGGATCGAATTTGAATCTATTCATAGGGTCAAGGATTTTGGTATTGTCGTAACAACGGACTTCAAATGGGCTGCGCAATGTGCCTCAGCTAAACAACGAGCTAGAGTTGAACCATTTAGGCTTAAATTCGTTCTTACATGTGGAACACCGGGAGTGTTTATTAACTTATATACAGTGATTGTCAGGCAACATTTAGAATATTGCGTGCAAGCCTGGATCCCTTTCTTCTATAAAGAAATAATACGACTAGAAGGGGTCCGACGTCTGGCTACCAAAATGGTTCTTCTTCTTCGGAATCGAAAGCAGAAGGGATAAAACCCCGTTTAAGTTTCATCACGGCAATAAACATGGGTGACTTCTGTTGACAAGGCAAGCCCTGAGAGTAGAGGAACACCACTATATCACTCCGGGGATCAAGTCCATTCGTCTCAACAAATGCTGATCCAACGCGCTTTTGAATTGCTGTTCTGATGGTAGAGACAGGAGCCCTTCCGGTAGAGTTCCAAGTGTTCACTACCCGCGTGGATAGCGTGCTCGCATTACTCAGCTTTAGTCTTCTAGGCTTCTGCAACTTAAAGTCATGTCCACAAGTTGTCGACTCATCTACTAATTGGAAGTACCGGAGGAACTCGTCTCCATATTGACCGAGAAGAATACGGCGTGTTTGGAGCAGGTCAGATCTTTCCCTTCGAAGTTGTAGGGGGTAGAGTTTCAGTGAGCTCCTATCCTCGTACGCGAGTTGGCGCATTCCACGAACCATCTTAGTGCCCTTCTTTGTACCCGTTCCAATGAGTCGCATTCGCCTTTAGACTGAGGAAATGCAACAGGTAGCCCATATTCCAACAGAGGACGAACATACGCAGAGAAAAGTCTCTGGAACATTTGCGGGGTAATGGTCGCAAATGAACGCCGAATCGCCCAGAGCATCCTTGTAGCGCTGCCTATTCTGCGCCAAGTGTCAGCCTTTGACTTCAAGTAATCCATAACCAGAATCCCGTCGACCGTCACCGCTCTAATAGGCTTACTTCCAAGAAGGTACTCACTACCAGTGTCATCGTAGTATATGCGCATGACCACTGTCTTGTCCTCATTTATAGGCAGTGACCAGCGACGTGTCCAGCTGACTAAGTCATCAATCGTTTGTTGCAGTTGCTTGTGGCCATCGCAGGAACAGACAGAAGCCAACAGTTCCAGGTCATCCGCGAATAAAAGACAATTGATGACTACCGCATCCGGAATGTAATTCACGAAAATTTTGAATAACAATGGGCCAAGGACAGATCCCTGCGGCACTCCGGAGCTTGCTATCATCTCTGAAGACAAAACTCCATTCACCTCTACACGGTTTGACCGCCATGAGATGAATGCCTCGATCCACCTAAGTGGATAACCTTGAATACCCAACCCCCTAGCTTGACGGGCAATCGGCGGTGGGGCACCCGGTCGAACGCCTTACTGAAGTCGATAAAAATAACATCGACCGCTTGATCAGAATCAGTCAAAGCACACCAACTTTATCGCGCCAGATTACTTACGCATGAGCGATTTTTGGTGAATCCATGTTGTTGTGGACACCAACGCCCACACCCCAAAAGAAAGTGCTCTATTTTCCTTCTAAAATTGAAGGTATGTCTGGGAAACCCTAAGAGGATCGTCTAATTTCTTCAAGTCTGTTCTCTCTTCGGTGTCGGCGACTACGGGGTGATCTAATTCAAACCTTCAAAATCCTGAAAGGCTTAGGTGACGGGGGTTGTCACAGCCAGTGATCAACCCTTCAACATACACTGAAGCTCGCAAATATCACAATCGTCTGAATATTAGGCAACACTTCTTCAATTAAAGAGTGGTAAGCTTCTGGAACAAGCTGCCTGAGGAAATAATCGCTTGTCTATCAGTTGGTGCGTCCAAAAGGGGTTTGGATGCCTCCTGGCATGAACTTTTCCCTGACCTTTTTCCATGAATATGCAGGTCGAAACTACACGAAAATTCAATTGTATAATGCCTCGTTTTAAATGTCATGTTTTAAATATACGCACAAATTTTCCATAGCTAACCTCTCACCGGCTTGGTGACGAGAAACCCTTTCCGTTTTTCCCAGTCGTAAGCACTTTTTCAGTGAAAGGGTATTGAACGACGGGACTCGTCTTTCGATGAGCTGAAGTGTTCCAATTTACTACGGGTCTCAACATAATACTTAACTCTGTGTGACCCGTTTCATTCCCTGATTGTTATCCATAATTACAAATGTATTATAAATTCCATTTTTTTAAATAATTTCTTGCAAACCAGATGCGTAAAAGGAAGAGGTTGTGAAATATCTTCAAAATACAATTCACTCCGGTTAATTATGAAGCATACAGAATACTTCGAAGTTCGGAACGAAAGTTGAAAAAAAGTGTAGAAACTTCTAAAGATCTGTTACCGAAAGTTCTTAATCTCAACCCAAAATGGTTTACGGGTATGCGAACAAACGTTTAAAGAGGCAAGGCGACATTTCGTTTTTAACAAACGACGACGATACTGAAACTTTGGCAGACTTTCGCCTCATTCTATACTGCCGAACAACCCGGTCTTATACACATAAAGGCAGCGGAGAATGCAATGCCCGACATTAAACCTATCAACACAGAAATTGTTCATGATCTACTTGGAGATCTTGACACAACAAAGTCTCCTTGATGAGACGAAATTCGACCCGTCATACTCAAACATCTGGCTCCAGTAATTGCCCGTTCCCCAGTTAGCGTCTAGCTAAACTACCTGTCGAATGGAAATACGGTGTTGTTATGCTGTTTTACAAACAGTGACAAGCACAAACCAAGTAATTACCGGCCAATATGACTCACGTCTGTGCTGTTAAAGGCTATTGAAATGCTGGTAAAACGTAGCATTGAAAGTCATATTTATCATCGGGACATACGCCTACACAACATGGGTTTATCAAGGGTAGGTCATGTTTAACCAACCTCATATCCCCAAGAGATGCTTGGACAGAAGCAAGAAACAATAAGATATCATTCGATGCGATTTTCTTCGACTTTTTGAAGGCGTTTTACAGAGTTGACCATCGGAAGCTGCCGCATCGATTGAGAGTGTATGGGCCTGATAGCTCGCTTAGGGGAAGATCGTAAGTGGGCTATACTAATCAACAGGACCCTTTCTAACGGGAGAACGTTAAACAGTAGTGTACCGCAAGATCGGTTCTAGGCCCTCTTTTGTTTTTGCTTTATGTAAAGGATATAACACGGAGTCTACAGTCACCTTCAGATCGCACATCAGATTGCACTGATGTGCAATCGTGCAGCATTTCTGTGCTGTGCGGCTAATATCGTGCTAAATTGATTGGCCAACGGTAGTGAGCTTCATGCTGAAACACGCTGGAGTCTCACAGCCATTTCTATTCCCACCTCATATCTGTCTAGGCCTGGGCAACCTGACAGTATCTTAGCCCACGTGCAGTCTCTGACTTTACGGCACTTTGCCTGGATTAGGCATGTGTTTTCATCATCATCATTCATACAGTCACCTTGCATGCTGTTTGCAGACGATCTAAAAATATGGCGCACAGTTGTATCATCAAGTGATCGTCAAATCCTGCAAGATGATATTGACGCCATCAACAAATGGGCATTACTTAACGAACTTCCACTGAACGCTGCCAAATTGAAACATTTGACAGTAGGCAAGGGCGACTCGTTCGATTATTACTAGGATGGAATGAAGATCCAGAGATGTACGTAGACCCCTGATCTAGGTACGATTGTAAGTTCTACTTTGAAAACCGAATAAAGAACTGCTTATGTACGATCAAAAGCTTTACGTTGCCTATGGGCCCTAAGAAGAACTTTTGCTGACTAGTCTATTCGTATGACGAAACTACTATTTAGCACATACGTTCAACCAATCCTTGAATATGGTAGCGTGGCGGCGTTTGCCTGCACGACAGCTGAGGGAGAACCTTATCGAAAGTGTTCAGCGACTTGCAACCAGATTCTGCACTAGAATACGCAAACTGCCATATACCGAAAGATGTCTGAAGATGAATACATTTTCACTAGCATACCGCAGGGTTCGTGGTGACGTGATACTTCTCTATCGAATTATTCATAAAGAAGAGTTTCCTGATCGCCTTTTACAGTTATCTCCGATTGTCGAACAGAGGGTCACCGTACGCCACACATGTTGATTACGCATGGGCTTCGATACTGATAGATTGTGTTTTCTTAGACAAGAAATTCATAAAATGCTTGTGTTACAAAATCTTTCCCAGGTTTTTCGGGGCATAATCTTACCGATGCCAATGAATTTACCGCAGGGATAAGAAGTTGCGAAGTTTCAATTCATTACTTTCTCGAAACTTTCCACTGCCCTAGTTTCTGGTGCGGTTTTCGTGGATTCTATTTCGACAGAATAAGCAGTATCATTTTTAATGTGCGATAGTCGACCAACTTGAAACGACTGTCCAGATTCTTTCAATGTACGTGAAAGCAACCGCCATTGCTAATCCACTAACATTCCAGATGAACATTCAACATGACCCCTACTTTGCAGATAATTAGCATTTGTAGCATTTAGCAGAATTCTGAATTTATTAGTTATTGAATAAGGAATAAAATATTGGCTTGGGGTGTAGGAAAAAGGTTCGCAGACAACAAAGGTCTTGTTCAGTGGATGTGAACTAACAGAAGAAATGTTTTTATCAGTCTGTTGAATTCACGGAAGTGACGATCGACAATAATGTCTCGAATTAAATCCGCGGAAACAGCTTAATCTTGAGATAACCTTAATACCTCTAATGACTAACAGAAAATCCTTTTCCAGGAGGCCGGGGAAAATTACACGGGATGCGTAGTGGAAGTGTGGAACGATGCAAGAAAAAACAAAGAGTTGAATTACATTGGGTGGGTTAGAAAGAGAACGGAAGCGAAAAGCATAGAATGACAACCGGCGAACTTTCAGGAATTATGTGGTCACATGATTGGTCCAGCTAAGACTGTTTGACATTTTTAGCGCCAAGATAATTGAAGCTATTGCATCTTTCAAGCACCGAGTCATTAAGTAAAACACGAGGAATGTTTTGATGCAGAGCTAAACATCGATGTCCAACATGTTTTTAAATAACATTTTGTTTCATTTTTGGTGATTCAAATATAAGCCAAGTGGGATGACTAATGTTTGTAATCATTGATTCTAAAGCATATTGGTCGACTCGACTATTGTGGTTCAATGCAACGGCAACGTCGTTAGCGTATAAAATAAGTAAGTGCAGAAGAGTTACAAGAAAGATCAGAAATGTAAATAGAAAATAAAAATGAGGAAAGTATTGCATCCTGCAGGACACCACGCGGAATCGGTGTCGCACGGTTGGCTTTGCCATTCACTACAGCATATTGGAGACGACCTTCGAAGTATAATGCAATTCAATGAAGAATCTTTAATGGAACACCACGTTAAGACAGCTTTTGGAGCAAGGATCGTCGTACAAAATCGTTGAACGCATTGGTTTGATCCAGAAAACAAAGTTGCACAGCTTTCGATTTACTGTCCAGAGAACGTGAAATATGATCTGCAAGCAAAGCGAAAGCATCAACAGTTGGACGATTGTTACGGTAGGCAAACTGATAAGCATCATGTTCCTGACACTTGGAAGCCATTCGTCGTAACATAATGCTTTCGGGGGTACTTACCAGGATCTTTCTCAGGAATCTGGGTTATACAGACAGATTTCCAACAGTCAGGCAACGATAGAAAGTGGATGGGGTATGTGCCAAAAGTACACCAGCGCATTCCTTTAATACAACGGTTGAGAGTTTATCTGGCCCTGCGGTCTTAAAGCGTTAGACAACCGAAAGAGCACAACAGACCTCAGCAACGTCGGTGAAGGATGAAGTGTAAAAAAGCAGGTAAAAAGAAGATATGTTGACTGTCACTATCAGCCATTTGGGGCCCGAAAAATTTATTCGAGGAATTGATGTAGGATATAGATGGAGATTCCTTATTGTCTTTTTCGCAAATTTGCTCAAACGCATGCCATAAGTGACGACTGTCTTTGATGCCAAGAAGCGTATTCGTATACACCTCGAGACGTCGAATTTCAAGCATAATTGACTGAGAAATCTGCGAAACAGTGTTCGATCATGATTTTGAATGCTTTCTGTTTTAAACTGCGTAGACGCTTTAAGTAGGCGAAAGGAAACTGATGAGGACTAAAAATAGATTCTTGTGGACAACAAGTGTCAAGACAAATTGAGATAAGATGTTACAACATCACATTCTTTGGAGACATCTAGTTCATGAAAAATATCAAAATCAGTGGTATCAAGCATGTCTCTGAGTGCTGAAATATTATCATTTTCTCAGGCTCTAGTAGTCACTTTTCTGCCATAGCTGCAGCTTATGTATTTATGCCCAGTAGCTCCATATATTTTAGGGGGAATTTTGATAACACAGTAGTCAGAATTACCAATGAGAGGAAACTTGCGAGCATGAAACATTTAGGCGCATTAGTGAAAGCGAAATGCAGACATCCTTCAGAACGTGTTGAGAAATAAAACAATATTTTTAAGAGACAAGAGAGAAAATATAGATAAATTGGAATTATTGAGGTCACCAACAAGAGGGAGCAAAGAATTTGGAAAACGAGTTAGCTTTATGAGGAGTTCATCAATGAATGCATTTAGAGTGTCAGAATAACAATTGGGGACGGCATACGTATTTATCAAAATAAGGGATAAAAAAGGTTAAAGGAGATGGATCTACCATGCTTTACACGAACGAATGTTAGACAGTTCAAGCAGATTCTAATATGCTGAAGCTTTTATACCATGCTTGTTTGCGCAAAATGGATCATTTGAGGTGGTCTTAGGATGAAACATCACAAACCTTCAAACACTCATTAATTGACTTCGTATCCACTGGAATGGATGAATGAATGAAACCACAAGCCTGATACAGGCAAAGTGCCGTGCAATCACAGACTACACGTGGGCTAAAATATTGTCAGGTTGCCTACTGGAAAGGACACATCCTGTACATGAAACTCAAATGGTTACTACGACGTGTCAGACATGGTTTCGTTTTTTATTATTTATCTCTATACTATCTGTTGCAGCTATACTACGCCAATTGTGAATTGAATGAAGCCTAACTTGCTGTCAACCAGTCTTCCATAATTCGGTTTGTGTTTAATACAATCATCAAAGTTCACTCGATTCACATATTCTTAACTGGAACGATTCTTGCACCCAGAGACAGTTCTTGCACATCACCTTTTCGCAACTTGTAATCATGAGAATGTTTGATCTCACAGCCAGTTTGTCCATAAATCACGTGATCTTGTCAAGGATTGTAATTTCAAGTCAATCACTAAAGAACAATACCAAGATGATGTATCTGTGATGCTTTTATCAGTGGTATCCAGTCCATCGAAATTCATCAGAGATTACTGGATCGGCCAGCACTAAATTTTTAGAAAGCTTTTGATACAGACAGGTCATTCGAAGTTGCTGATCAACTCTCCCAGTCGTACATAAGTAAAGCGTCGGAAACTACGACTATTTAGGTATATATGAATGCATATGTATGTATGTATGTACGTATGTATGTATGTATGTGTGTATGTATGTATGTATGTATGTATGTATGTATGCATGCATGTATGTATGTATGGATGGATGGATGTATGTATGTAGCAGGATGTATTGGAAAATCACAAGCGTGATCCAGGTAAAGTGCCTTACAATCTGAGACTGCACATCGGCTATGATACTGTCAGTTTGCTCAGGCCTAGACAGATAAGGGGAAGGTAAATAACAATAGCAGAGAGACTCCAGCGTGTACTCGCATACAGCTCACTACCGGTGGCGGCGTTAGCTGCGTAGGACGGAACTGCTGCACGATTGCACATCCGTGCATGTATGTAGGTATGCATATGTATGTATATATGTGTGTACTGGAGTCTCACTACTTATTCTTTATTCTCTATTTCTCATATCTGTCTAGGTCTGAGCAACCTGACAGTAATATCGCCCACGTGCAGTCTCTGGCTATGCGGCGCTTTGCCTGGATCAGGCTTGTGATTTCATTCACACTGACCGTGGTTCTTCACTACTATCCTTCTTGCTAGGCCCACCACACCGGATTCCGTTAACAGCAGTAAAACCATTTATATTTCGTGTTGCCAACCATTGATAGCCGATTTGTTGCTGCCAGATTATGTATTGACTCCATAAGAAGATGCAAGGCGGCTAGTATTAATGGATTAGTTTTAGTTGTGTTTTGAAATCTTGCTACACACACTTTCTGCTCTTTTCCATCACAAGCTGACTTTTTTAATCGCTCGTGGTCGCCTTACTGCGCATAGAGCGTCATCAACAGAATCGTGTTTGGCATGGATTTGTCGAGCGCCCATTCACCTGTAAGCCAAAGAACAAATTGTATGTTAGTCCGGGATATTTATTAACGTGAGCTCGCCTTCTATTTAACATAGCTCATCATCCAATTGTATTATGGTCAGTGGCATGCTGCATTGTTGTTTAATTCGTCCATTTAGTTCACGTTGTAATAGACGCTATACTAGTCACATCATGCGTGCCTAGCAATATTCATTCTTTACTCAATCAGAAACTTCTTGATTCGATTTCTACAGACGACAAAGTTCTCCTTTTCTACTTAATGTCTGCCCGTGCTACTGTAAAGCGATTTAAATATTTTACCAGCTTTTCGAATTTTCATCGCACCTTCCATGGCGGCGCTATATTACAGGGTACATTCTGCACAAACGGCAATAATTCTGAACAATGTCTAACTTGAAACATTTCAAGTGATTTTCCAATTGAAGTAGTTCTATTTCGGATTTACTTTTAAAATGTGAAGAGTTGAGAGATATTGTCTGGGCATATATGTTTAACGATAACTCAATCGAGTTTGTCTCTGTAGCCAGTTTACATACAAATTGGCGTTCTACTCAATGACCATAAAAATAACAACGGATGGTAATCTGTTTTCATAGATTGGAACCACAGGTTTTGCGGTTGCACGATCGAGTACCATTAAATCTGAAAATTGTGACTTGATGATAGCTCGAGTTTGCGGTTTCCTTGATGCGGCCCTGTTGGATAATATTTACTGTGCCTCGAGATACACGCAAGCTAGTTCCAGTCACTATTGGGGATTCCGAAATTTCTGTTAGTATCGGGGTTTTACAAATTATCGAAAAACCCGGTAAGCTTAGCTTCAACTTAACTGTTTGAAACTCGAGGTTTCTGCTTTTGTTTTATAGCTTCGTATTTTAGTCGTAGTAACTATTTTTATCGTTCAGATGTTGCGTAATGTTTCAGCATATTTTTAACAGAAAACATCAATGACTTTTCCATACTTTGGTTCGTAGTTTATCTGGTTTTGTATTAAGCACGGATGTGCAATCATGCAATACTTTGTGCTGTGCGACTAACACCGCGCTAAATTGATTGGCCAGAGGTAGTGAGCTGCATGATGAAACACGCTGGAGTCTCACTACCATTTCCTGTTTTTTCTTCCTCATATCTGTCCAGGCCTGGGTAACCTGACAGTATCTTAGCCCGCATGCAGTCCATGACTGTGCAGCACTTTGCCTGTATCAGGCTTGTGCTTTCATATCATACCATAAGTAATGCCTGTTCATACATTTTCAGCATTTACGCGATGGCAACATGCGAAACCACTATTCCCTCACATTCGAATACTTGTCCAACAAACTCCCTCACATCGTCTGAGAGCTCTCATACGGTTGAACTTTTTACTTGTACCATATGCAACGTCACATGTACCGGGAAGACACCTTTCAATCAACATCTTTCAAGCGCCCGACATCAACAATTAGTAAAACGCACAAACGATAGTAATCCGCCTTTGGAGGTTTCTTGTGATGGAAGCACTATAAACTGGTTGAAATGTTCCATCTGCAACATCTACACGAACAGTCCACAAAGTTACGAATCACATATCAAGGGTTCTAAGCACAAACGAAAATCAGAAATCATGTTGACTGACTCCACGACACCAAGCACCGCTAACACACCCTCAGAATCACCGGAAGCAAATTTGACGCATTCTGACGCATCTCCGAAAAGCTTCAAATGTTCAGATTGCAATTTGGTTTGCTCATCTGAGGATCAAATGCAAGCTCATTTACTCGGGAAAAAACACGCTAAACGACATAAACTAATGACGAATGCAGCCGCCCCCAGCCAATCCGAACCTACACGGGAGCAGTCAGTTACCCCTTTGAAAAAGCGTGCGTTCCTTTCTTATACGAATGCTCAACTCGATGGAGGCCTGGATCCTATACGCCACTTGGAATCTTTGTTAGACTTCAGGTCCCTTTCTTCCGAATTTCGTTGTCTGTCCGCTTGTCTGCATCGATCGGAATCCGCTTCACAAGAAGATGAATATGAACCGGAACCGAGTCGTCGGAAGCTGGATTCAGGCGTCTCTTCGAATGAATTGCGTTTTTGCAGTCACGCGAAGTGCTTGGTAGCTCGAGCTCTCGAGGTTAGTTCTATGACGGTTATTGCATTATTGTTTTCACATGGATTTATGCAATTGGTAACTTCTCGCACTATCTAGGCAACTGCGAATTTCCATGTTCATCCTCGCACATACAATGAAAGTTAACATCTCATCAGTTTTAAAAGATACTCAGAATAGTTATCCGTTTCAAAAAGAAACAAATCAGTTGCAATAATTCTACATTAAAAATCCGTAAAAAAAACCGACGTTTAATAATTGCGTTATGCTCGTACAATTAACCTCAGTTTACTACCGCTGTTTGCTGCTTATCGTACAAAATTACAAGATTGGACCAGGACAATGTACCGCGCTGCCATAGCCTGCTCTTGAGCGGAGATACTTTAACACTGGTTCGTTGGGGCCCTCATTACACCAATCCTTGCTGCCTTCAGTAGTTTTGGAGACATGTTAATCAGTCAAGCACTGCAACGCAACCTTACAGTGGGACCGCAGCCGAAGTGTTGAAAAGTACTCCCTCTAATCACCCTTCTTACTAGTACCCGGTAACGGGTCGTCCGTCTTCTTGAACCGCCAATATCTTTCCAGCCAAATGATGTCGCTCTACTCGCTCACCAAGTGTGTTTGATTCGAGCTGTAGGCACATCATCCAAGTATCTACAGGTTCCGTTGCATTTTTGTTCCCACACTTTCCAGTTTATTTAGAATTGTATCATCATAGTTGCATGTAAGAAATCACACGCCTGATCCAGGCTAAATGCAGCACATTCAAAGACTACACGTGGGCTAAGATACGGTCAGTTTGCCCAGGCCTAGGCGGATATCGCAATTGAAAATGCTAGTTTGGCTCCAGCGTGTTTTCGCATGTAGCTCATTACCCATGGCAAATCAATTTGACTCGGTGTAAGTTGTAGAGCACAACCGCGCACTTCGTACTTATCACCGGTGTAATGCTTTCGATGATAATCATGCAGAAATCTCTCGGAAATACTTCAGCACATATTTTAGCGGCATTTATATTTGCTGATTCCCATGTAGGGATGTGCACGGATATGCAATCGTGCAGTACTTCGTGGTGTGCGGCTAACACCGTACTAAATTGATTGGCAATAGGTAGTGAGCTGCATGCCGAAACAGGCTGGAGTCTCACTACTATTTCCTGTTCTTTTTTCTTCCTCATATCCGTCTTGGTCTGGGCAACCTGACATTATCTTAGCCCACGTGCAGTCTCTGACTGTGCGGCAATTTGCCTGGATCAGGGTTGTGCTTTCATACCATACCATCATACCATGAAGGGAATCAAAATTCTTTTTATCTGACACCCGATTTAGGAAACGATATATTAAAATTTTTCACTTTAATTATACAAATCTTAGTAGTGGTACTAGAGATATTTTTTGCATTTTATCTTGTTGAGACTGTGTTCTCGGCATTGCGCACGCACTATCTGACACAACCCTTCGATCGGTGTGATGTCAATGCTTGAAATAGGTTGATCCGTCAAACAAAGTAAAAAGTAAAAAAAACATGAAAATTTCTAGTTTTGTACAGATCGTTTTCTGTGATGTTGCGTATGAGTACATTCATTAGTGCGAATTTCACATAAGGCTTTTCTGATATCTTTAGTCGTTTTTTGCTGATTAAAAGATTCGTTATCTTTTGCGTACCTCGGGTATTGGAATTTTTCTCACATGTGCTCTCCATAGGGGGTTCGGAGAGCCTACTTCTTATATTCGAAAGAGTTTGTCGCAGCATCTTGCTGTTCTTTTATATATCCAGTCATTGCCATATGACGAAACCTTTTTAGCGAATTGGATTGACATTTGGCCAACTGATCAAAAGTTCCACCGCACGGAATGCATGTAATTCCAATATTATCTTTACTTGTATCATAGTCGGGTAAACAGTCTGGGAATTTCGCTTCGTTCATCATGCTCCCCACTGCGTGTTACCTCCACTCCTTATTACAACATTGATATACAGTATAATAGTCCGTACTAACGTGCAGAGGTAACGCCGGCAACAAACCGCCCGAGGCAACTCGCTGCAATCTTCCCGTCATTACACCCTTACATCACCACTCTCATCCGGCCAGCATTACATTGGTAGCAAATAAATAAATTTTTAGGTTTTACTGAATCCAACGCCCATTTGAAGTCTAAGAAGATGATTCTTACCGGCTGCTGGCGCGGTTCTAAGATCATTCGAAGCAGAACCGTTGTTACCACAACGGGAGTAAGCTTACTGTTCCCCGATCTTCAATTTCCCAGGCGATGGGACTTATCACTCTATGATTAGAACACCAACTTCGTATACACTAAATCATCACCGGTATGATGACCGATTCCGGGGAAAACAAGTCAACCGATCGGTCCGTGTTCAAATCCTGTCATTTTGGGAAATGTGCTTGACCAGGATCCCATCCATAAACGGCTGCAAACCGGATACCCACAATGGTGGAAAAATAATTGATAGCCAATCCATCCGTCCATTGGATGAATTCGTATGATTTGCACAGCTTATGAGGAATAAAAAGGTTGATCATTCTGATAGTATTTGAGCCCGTACGCAAACCGTAACAAAATTTATATTAAATTACATTCACCAAAAATAACAACAAAAGACAAAGTTAGACCGAAGGATATCCTTTACGGTATTTCACATCAAGTTGATTGCACAAAAGCTGTTCCAACATGGCGAATACTTCAATCAAGTTACGGAGACTTATCTGGGTTATTTTGAGGACAACTAAGACAATGGCCATCAAAATATTTAAACCGAAATTATGCGTTCCGAAACGATTAGTTCGTGATCTCTTATTACCTTGGCCTACATCGACGTCGACCGAAACAGTTTAACCGAAATCAGGTGACATTGATTTCCATCTCATGCTTCACATTCGTTGTTCGTCTTTCAGTTTTATTACGCGCGTATTGTATAGCTTGATGGGAAATGCGGAAACGAATATCCATCATTCTAATGATGTCTTAAATTGCACTGGTATTTTGCTGTGTTAAAAAAACTTTCAAGGTTGTACACGGTTAGCTACATCTGTTCAGTTTGCAATAATGCTGTTTGTGCACATCTCCTATCATTTTCAAACTTTTCACAGTTCTACCGACACTCCATGGAAACCGTACTAATAAAGCCTGAAAAATCAGAATCATCCGAACCGACTGCCCATTCAATGGAAACCGCGCCGCCTTCAACGTGATAACTCCCTTGCCTTTGCCGCTTTCCCAACTGTTACGTTGCTTACTATTTTTCATGTTAAATTTGAAGTGAATTTGAGACTTGTGTTTTTCGTAGACATTCTCGCAACAAACTGGGTCCCTTTTTTAACTCGCCATCCACAAAATTTGCCTTTTTCGGTCGACATTCCATTATCATTGACGCGACATGTTTGATATCCATTTGCAGCCAGGATTCATTGTTTCATGGAACGGTTCACCTCTTTTCTGATTAGCTTTTGGTTTCATCGGCATAGCAGTTTCCCGTTAGTCCAATTGTGCGTGATATGACCAACTATTTTCGGTTGTCGCATGGCATCAACGGTTGTTTTCATCCTTCATGCGATGCCGGCCATGGATGTATACTGCAAACGCACGATAGTCTCATGCTGCACACCGGTTCAGCGATTCGGGAGGCAGAACTCAGCTAATCAGCGGGATTTGCACGCTGTCAACGTGTTCTGCATTCCGCACCCGAGAGCAGTGCCTAATCTTCCCCAGTTCGAAGGTGATATAAAAGCACAAGCCTAATCCAGGCAAAGCGCCGCACAGTCAGAGACTGCACGTGGTCTGAGATACTGTCAGGTTGCTCAGGCCTAGATAGATATGAGGTATGGTATGGTATAAAAGCACAAGCCTGATCCAGGCAAAGTGCCGCACAGTCAGAGACCGCATGCGGACTGAGATACTGTCAGGTTGCTCAGGCCTAGACAGATGTGAGAGAGAAAATAGAATAGAAATGGTAGTGAGACTCCAGCGTATTTCAGCATGCAGCTCACTACCGGTGGCCAATCAATTTAACACGATGTTAGCCACATAGCACAGAAATACTGCACGATTGCACATCCGTGCACTTCAAAGAGTGCTTACAGAACAAGTTCTTCCCAACTCAGGGTTAGTGCCAAGCACTCCCCTTTCTCTTTGTAGCTATGCAGCTTTGGAAATATTAAATCATGCCTAGGCCAACCGTATAAATTAAAGTGACCAATTGGTGCCTAATAATGAAATAGTCTCAATATTTGCACACCTGAAAAATGCCGTATTCTAATCGCTTATATTCCTCATAAGCCAGTTAATCGGTTTCGCATGCTTTCATCAGGAATTTGCCGAGTTTATCCTTCTCGAATTGAACGATTTCGTGCGCAGATTTGGGCATTATATTAAAAAAACGATCTCGGCGAAATTGCCCCATTCAGTTCACTTGCTTTTATTTCTAACCAAAAATCAAATCGTGCCTGCGAAATTGCAAAACTTATTTGCATAGACGACGGAAATTCGAGCTGGATTTTGCATAACTGCAAATTTGTTATTTTTCCGGGTTCGTCTGCTCAACTGTCCATCACGAGAGCAGTCGCTGTCATTGGAACAAAATCAAGAATGTCTCACTCTGTGACAAGTAGACCAAGGTAATAAGATAGCCAATTTTTTCACTTGTGTTTGCATAATCAGAGGATGCGTTTTATAAGAAGCATGCTATGTTACTGTTTGCTTTTTGTTAGATTACAAGGAAACGAAAATTGTGTTGAACAATGTAACGTTTTGCAGAACCATGCAGCGTAGGAGTGTACGTTAACCGAAATTTTTTGTCTGAATTATTGAAATGCTTCCGACGCACAAATGACAAACAATTTTCGCTTGTATGCCACTTTGGGGTAAGGTTGGTACGACCATTCTGTTCAACTACATGAGCCCACGCTGACGTTGACTGGGTTTGTACCGATGACCGTGGACAAAAAAGCTCATTTGCGTGCATCTCCGTCACCCACGACTGGTTTCGCGCTAGTTGCACTCATCAATTATGGGCGGTACGATCAGGATCTGTATTCTGTGAAACAGTGGAAAAATGGTAAAAAATTGCACTCATAATCTACTATTGGATAAGACTGACATGACCAACCTGTTCAACCACGTTCGTGGCGTGTTTGTGTGTGAAAAGGATCCGCATGCAAATGCGCATTTGTGTTCATGCCTATGGGCTTATCCCATCCACACGTGATTGAACAGGTTGGTCGTCTCAGCGTTATTTAACAGTGGCTTACAAGTTCAAACACTATACCATTTTTCCACTCTGTCAAGTCTTGCGGATCCTCAGCGTAGTGCTTCTACCCGATGAATGCAAAGAACACGAAACCGGTTTTGAGGTGTGATAAAAATGCCTGCAAACGCGGGTTTTTAGCGTTACTGCTGTTCACCTTCCCCACATTTATGTTGCATTGCTTGTTTCGGACTGTTGATCGATTGAAGCTTAGTTTTGATGAGTCTAGGATCAATAGATGAGTGTGAAATTTACTTTGAATTTTAGTCTCATTTTCCCCCACGATAATTTAAATGTTACGGACAGAACTAATTACCAGTCGGAAGGTCACGAACATTTTCGGTTGATTTACGGCTTAGAATTTGTTCGGTTTTAGGACTGTTAAATGTAAAAAAATTTAGAACTCCAAACGGTATCTTCTCCGCATACTTGATCTTAGTGTTTATTGATTAATCGAAATCACCGAATGATGTTCAACATTATCGATCGATTTTGGTTTCGGAGCCAGTTTAGTAGAGCTCAGTTTAATGTAGACTAAACAGTAGAACCAGTGAATGAATGCTTATGCACAAGTCCGCCGCGTTTTAAATGTCCTCATCCGGATTCTGTCGTTCCCATGGACTTGTTCACGCTAAACTTCACCCATGCAACCGTAGAATAGTTTATCAATTCTGTTGAGCTTTGTAAAATTGAAGGCGTTGCGATATCCGTTAGTCAAAAAACCTCCACAGAAAAGACGTCTAAGCAGTTGCATTGGTTCTACCAGTAGCCGTTCATAACATTACTTTCTTTCTCAGATTAAGCAAGCCAGCTGCTTACGATTTTCGAAAATGTGATTCGGATGTCTGTTCAACTGCCCCAATGGATAGCAATTACGGGTGCGAAAGCAAACTTTAAACTACACGGTTGGAAAATTTCAGCTTAGTGATTAAAACCCCTTTACAGTTTCTGAAAATGTGAACTTGTAGTTAAATATGGACGATTCAGATGCGTATCTTAATCGTACGGTCGCTGTTTGATGACTTCAAGCAACACGGAAATGGTCATTGCGTGTACGTCACCGATAACGTTCGTTGAATTGAAGTAAAGTACTTTTGAATCCTGCAAGATTTCATACAAAACTCTAAAAAGCAACCAGCTTGTTGTTCGGCCACCACAACAGATGTTGATGGCTCCTGGACTGGTCTGGCAAACAAAGCTACTCAAATGTGCCAGACTTGTGAACAGTTCATTAACGCTTAATTGTGATCGCTCAAACGGTAGCCCAGGTGGCTAAGGCGTGGGACTACAATGGTGATGGTCGGGGGTTCGAATTCCACCCGAAGCGGAGGATATGCACTGCTGATGAGCTCAAATAAGAGCGAAACTTGAGTCCAGTGCTTCCATTATGGATTGTCGTGATCAACTTTGTGAACAGTTCGATGGGCTTGGCACGGATGAGTAGTTACAAATATAAACTCAAAACAGCCAATTACGAGTAACATGAATCTCTATTGCTAATAAGAGTTTTTGTATCTGCGATTCGGTATCGTATCAAATTGTTCCTCGTTCGAAAATCATAATATTTTTCTACGTATGGGGCAGTATTGGGTGTTTCTTTCCACCCAGTAGAGAAGACCTGATAGTCAGCGTTTCTGTAGGTTGTAAAACAATGGCTCATGTTTGTCTTAATAAACGCCCATGAGGACTCGAAAAAAGAAAAATCGTTGCTGTCTAATCCATCTGCAGTTGACCAAATTAATGTGTTGCTCACATCCCCATCCCTTACACACCACTACCGGTTTCTGGCTGTTTGCTGTCGTCAGGTGGAGACAGTAAGGTCAGGTTCAGTGAGCCTTGAAACAGTGGTAAACAAAGTTATGCTTGTATGCCACTGTTATATAGGGTTCGTACAACGAACCACGATGTTCAGACACGGAATCACAAAGTGATTCTTGGTCAGAGCACTCAAGGCGCTTATGGATGACCAAAGTAATGTGTTGCTCACATCCCCATCCCTTACACACCACTACCGGTTTCTGGCTGTTTGCCGTCGTCAGGTGGAGACAGTAAGATCAGGTTTAGTGAGTGCTTTGACCAAGAATCACTTTGTGATTCTGTCTGAACATCGTGGTTCGTTGTTTTAAATTGGTTCCACCATGTTCCATAGACTGCAAAACCACCGGTAGCTAGCTATAACATCAGAAGAGTCATAAGTTGATCCGCGTATCCATGCATTTTGTTTACTAGTAGTAAACATTAAAAACGGAATGAGCATAACATGGATACAATTCCTTTCATTTTTGCAGTAAATTTCATCTATGCAGGAGCAAGGCCAACCATTAAAATCGCAGCCGTGATATATAAATGCGGGATTAATCAATTTATGGAATTGGTTTGTTGTCCCAAGTGTAATAATGCGCAATTCAAAGCCGTCCATTAAACCGATAACATTTTAATCAAGGTCATTCTGAAACCAAACGCAGACACATCAATGTCGTAGTTCGTTTGTTTTACGATCGAATTGTGCGCCATTTCGCTGAACGCGTGGAAAAGGTAGGGTGATTTGTATAAGAGGAACAGTCTCGTAGGTAACCAGACATTCATCATGGTTACTTCACTCCCGGGTTCTTCGGGATGGGAATTATGGTCGTTTTGTGCTCGGTATACTTGATCGAAAACAAATCTACGTGATTCGATATTTTTATTTATACAATCGGTTTACGCATCAAAGCAAGCTCAGTCGCCGCATTAATTAATTTCAGCTTGTGATTGACTTCTGAGTGGAATTATTTTCGCGACAGTCATGTACGTCAAACATGACTTTTCAATGCGAAATAAAAAAAACACTAAAAGATAGAAAATTATAGCAAAATTCACTGACTTGTGAGAATTTCGAAAACGCGCACAAATTGATTTTGTTATTCAGAAATTCAGAAACGTTCGATCGTAGAAAATGCAGTCATCGCAACAAATTGCACAAACGATGGTCCATAGGGAATGAATCTAAAACATTTGAAAATTTAATAGTAACCATTATGTAATTGTTGGTTTGACCGGAATACCAGAAGCTGCATTGAACGCCATTTTTTTAATATCTCGCTACCAAGAGTTTTAAGTGAAACAAACAATAAAGGAAAACGTTTTTACTGCTGTGGAGCCATAATTGTGGTATAGCTCAAGTCTTTAAATACTTGCGCGAAATTATTTGAGTCTCAAGCCCTACTGATGACTTGATTAGTGAATATTGGGTTTGCCGTTTCCTTGTAAAAGAAGACTCTCAACCAAGTACAGCCCAAAATTCACTGTCCACTAACATAAAAAGGCTAAAAGCCAATTGATCGTAAAATGACATTTATTTGCACCTGAATTGAGGTGATAAATTACACAAGAGTGAGCACAGCATTAACAAAACAGATCCGAATTTCTAGAATGTTCTATCAATAATGATTGTAGACATTAATCAAAGTCCAAACCGATCGGTGAGTTGGAATTTTTTCACGGATCAAGAGTAGTGCCCATTTCCCAGCCAATCGAAAATTCATGCTGTTCTTTTGATGAGGGGTGATGCCTCCTAGCAGTGAGCACAGGATGTTAAATGTCAATTTAAATTTATGTATCTTCCTGTAACGTCTTGACGCCCGTGTATAAACCTTCGCTCATGTTAAGGCAACTTCCATAAACAAAGCGAACGGAACTATTGAGATTCAAGATTGAACATCGTGTGAGAGGTTCCTGATTCAAAATGTTTCTTTCAATCAACCCCAGTATGCGTCAGGCTTTATTGAATATCATTAATAAACGTTATACCTGTATAGCTATATATTTTCATTGGCACACCGGTGGATATCTCGCACATATAGCTGAATGGTGTGCTCCAGCGATTTCCCAACAGTTGGGATTAAATGCGTTACATTTGTCTGCGATTCACGATATGAAACAGGAATTCATGACGCATTATGCAAATAGTAAACGGTTTCGCGAAACCGTGAAGCCATTTTAATTTTTTTGAAATTTGCTCTCCAGTATGTTTGATCGCTGGTAGTTGAAATCGGTTGGGTTACGTAAGCTGCAACATTATGCAGTTCAGCTAACAGGTCACTGTTATTTTACTTCCAGCAGATTAGCGATTGCTGTTCTACGTTCGTGAGGACTAGAGCCATGTTGTTCAATCATGATACGCATACACTACTTGTTTTATTTGCTACTGACTCGACAGATCGTTTAAGTATTGAAAGATATTTCAAATGAACTAGAAATTAAGTGACACGGTTTGGAACCAGATGAGACAACGAATTCAAGGATTTGTGGCTGAACATTTAATACTTTACAACACCACAGGATTACGGTATGAATGAAAATGTGAAAAATACAATAGTATAAAAGGAATAGAGAATATCAAATGATATTCTTTTGTATGTGTAATTAAAATTTCGCTTTAAACACCGCCAAAGAAATATAGCTCGTACGGCGAAACAAATGGCGGAGGCAATCAATACGGAAACTTGAAACGTAAAGGGATAAGGTAAGTCCGCGTGTCACTTTCCCATCACACACATCAATAAAGTGCTTTAGTGGATCTCCTTCGGTAGACACAATTCTATAGGCCAGAATAATATCGCGTCGTATCCTCCTTTGGTTATAGTCACATCGACTTAGACGTCTTAATCTTTCGGTACGGATAATTGCGAAGACCCATCACTAACTTTGTTGCTCTGTGATAGATTTTTTCAAAAGGGAGAAATATCTTTTCTCAGCCACTGGTCAATTCCACCTATTCAGCTATCATTCCACTCTTGATTCAAGATTCAAGATTTACGGTTAAAAAAGCAAATTGCTGTACAGTACCATAGGATATACGTATAAAAAATTCAAAAAAAATCGTTACTTGTATGATCATTTCCATGTTCTTCATAGGTGAAGCGAAAATAATCCCCAATGGCGACACAGACTGAAGGAAAAGAATCTTTGGATGGGCGGTAGTTCCGTGCGTTAAAAAATATAGACATCCATAGGTAGGGGCTAACGCAGTAGTTCTCGACATAAGGTTTCGTAACCTTTGTTTAAAGATGTGCTCGTTCGCTGAGGTAACAATATCTGTCGGCAAGCTATTCCACAAGAAGCATACACGAACAGCGAAGGAGTGACGACGACAATTCAATCGTGAGTGTGGGATTTGAAGGGTCAAAGGGTGGCTGCGTGTGGGGACAACGGAACGAAACTTGAAGAGGTGTTTGAGAGGGTGGGATTTCGCGTAGCTGATTCGATATGTCAGAGTGAGGTCGTGTAGGATACGTCTGCGCTCGAGGGTGCACAGTCCAAGTCTGGTCAGTCGCTGCTCAAAGGGTAAATTATTCAATCCGGTAACCATTTTGGTTGCCTTGTGATAAATTCGTTCGAGGAGCGAGATGTTTTTTCCATCCATGGCGTCCAAGCTTGTACAGCGTAGTCAACGACAGGATGTATGTAAGTGTTTAGTAATTTCGCGAGTGAGTGTGGTGGGAAACGTCCGAAAATGCGTTTCAGTAAACCTAGCAAGCTGCACGCACGCTTGTAGACGGCTTCGCACTGTAGGCTGTTCTTCAAAGTGCCAGACACCAAGATTCCGAGATCTTTTTGTGATGTACTCCATTCAAGCGGGTGGCTGCCAAGTGTGTAGGTAAAGGGAAAGGGTTTTCCGACTTGCAACATTTTGCACTTGCGGAAATTAAATGGCAGTTTGTTTTGGATTGACCACTGGTGCAGCTTATCCAAATCTCCTTGCAGAACTTGACAGTCCTCGATAGAGTTGACCTTCGTCCAGATTTTTACATCGTCTGCGAATAAAACAAGCTTACATGCTAGTAAGTTCGGTAGATCGTTTATAAATATGAGAAACAGTATCGGACCGAGAACCGAACCCTGAGGGACTCCGCTCGTGGCTTCAATTGTTCGAGAAGTTTCACCATCTATTCTGACTTTTACTTTGCGTCCAGACAGGTAACTTGTGAACCATGTTAGTAGGTTTCCGATGACGCCAACATTCTGCAGCTTCTGAAGCAGTAAGGAGTGATTCACTCTGTCGAATGCTTTAGATATATCTAAGTAACCGGCATGGACGGAACCCCCTTGGTCTAGTGCTTGCGTCCAGTCATTTAGAGTCGTGAGCAAGTTAGACAGGCATGAATATGTTTTCCTAAATCCGTGTTGTGTGAAAGTTATTAGCTGATGGTTCTCGAGATGTTCAACAAGTCGTTCACACACCAGGCGTTCCAAAATTTTAGAAACCGCTGAAAGAAGCGTCACGGGGCGGTAATTCGCCGGATCAGAACGACTGCCCCCTTTGTAGATTGGTGTGATAACACCGGTTTTCCATTGAGTTGGTACGGTTCCCGTATTCAATGAGTGCCTGAATAGACCACTTAGTGGGCCACAAAGCTCCAGCTCGCATGACTTCAGAACAGCAGGTGTTATTCCATCCTCTCCTGGTGATTTGCGAACGTTCAGCCCGCGTAAATGCTTTCGCACAACCGTAGGATTTACCTCGATGTTGCTAAGGCATTCGACTTGTAGTGGGTGCGGCAAAGACGTCAGCGTTGACACGTTCTTTGGACAAAATACTTGCGCATAAAATGATATTAGGGCATCAGCTGTATCCTTGACATTATCAGTCAGTCCGTTCTCTGTCTGGATAGGAAATACACCTGGTTTAACCTTGGTCACGGTGTTTACGATGGTGTACAGCAACTTAGGATGTCGTTCCATCTGGTCGATCAGCTTCCAATGGTGATATTGCTTGTCTTCTCGAATTAAGGACGTCACCTTGTTACGAAAACTACGAAAGTGTTCCCAAGATGCGTCTGTTCGTGTTATTTTGTGTGCAGCCCATGCGGAATTTCGCATGGCTATCCACTTCCGAGTGCGGCTTCGGAGTTTGAAGCAAAATGTTCTTGATTTCCTTTTGGGAACACAGGTAGAATTTTCGTCTAGTTTTGTACCGATATAACTTAACAGACTAGAACAATGAGTTTCTGCATTCGTAAGATCGAGATGTTTTTCCTCCATAATCGTAATGGCACCGCGAAGGCCGAAGTAATCGACTCTCCTGATGAACTTAACGTCACCTGACGCCCTTCTGGCGTTGCACACCAATTCGAAGGACACGATATATATATATATATATATATATATATATATATATATATTCCCTATACATTGTCGTCCTTTGGTTATTGTTAAGCCTATTGCTTTTTTACCATAAAATTTTGTGTGTTCTGAGGCCTGTATATTGACCCAATATGAACCCACCTCAACGGAATTTCGATTACATCCTCAGTATTCTTTAAAGCTGTCATCAAATGGTACATTTAAAGCCATTGCTTTTTCTACTGTAAAATCGTAATTATTGATTCTAGTGTATGCAGGCGAAACTTGCCGGGCTGTGGCAACTCGAGTTGTCCGGTGAGACACTTTAGATAACAAAGTGGCAACGAAGCAAACTACAGCTCTTTGAAGAAACAATCATAATATACAGTTTCAATTCACATAGTATACCCAATTAGTGCAGAGCCAAGTGCAAAGCCAACTTGCTGATAGAATACACCAGCGTTCTATCCAACACATTATTGGCTATTTGCGCGACAGTAACTGACGTGCAATTCGTAGTTGACCTACCTGGTTTCTCATTTAAATCAGACTGACTGTGACGACTCTGCTAACAATCTCTAGGGTATCGCTCCACTTCCGAGTTTGAGATTAAACTTTCATGCTTGAGAGTGTACTAGATATGGTCCACCCGGCAAGTATCATTTTCCGGCACCATCGGGCCTGAAATTCTGATTACGCTGGCAGGATACACTCAGAATTTTTAAATTGAGTCCCCAAGCTGACAAGTCTGGACTCCTTTAGACAGTATCTCATTTGACACGCAGGAATTATTCAGAGAAATCAATGAGGGAATCATTAATTTTGTGAGACAGGACTTGTAAGGAGCAATCGCCATGACAGCTTTGCAACTATTCACACAATCGCACCTAAGGAAGCTTTCGGGTTTTTTTCAAAACTATCCATTTGGTTCTAACCCAAAACTAATAAGGCAATTTTGGTTCAGATTCTTGGGTAAATTATCGCCCGTTACAGCAGCGATTCATTATTCCATCAGGACCGTTACATCCTTTCATGCATTTACGTTATTAGCAACAGTTACCAGAAAATTCAAGGATTAAACTTTTTTGTCGGTATCAATTAATTTGAAGGTGTAATGTGTTTACCTCGATACACGTGAATGTTTGGCTCTGTAGCTATTTCCTGTTTGCCTTTGCACTTCGAGAGGGAATGATCAGTCAAAATTTTCGAAATTCCGTATAAACGTATTCAGGGAGAATAGAATTTTGTCCATATTCGGGGCGAGACAGTGCCGTTTGTAACAAATGCTGTTAGATCCAAATGAATGGAGATTCATTTGTACTGGCTCCAGCAGTGTGACTGATACTTTTAAATAAACATTGCACATATTATTAATTAAAATTTCATTATAGTCTAATGGGATGTGAATTTGTTCAACTATGATAGATCTAGTTTCCTTTCTCAAATGACATTTCAACCCGAGACAGCATAATTTGAAAAATGCGGTGAGCAATCAAATTGGGCGGATAATCTAAACAAATGGCGAGTAATAGAATTTGAGACGTTATCGATCCAACAAACATTTGCAAGCAGATAGCACACTAAACCAATTTAAAATAAATCCCGTAGATCACGAGTCTAATCAAAATAATTGCGAACGTCTGCGCAATATGGAAGTTGGGAAAAGTCCACAGTGAGTTAACAAATCGTTTGCAGAAAACTTATGAGAATTTATCAAATTTTCTTTAAAAAGTTCAGTTATTAATGTTCTCACGAAATGGTGGTCGCACGATACAAAGGTTTCCGATAACCAGTTACTCTCGTGTCTACAGAATGGCATTAAATTTTCCATTCACTTCCGTTACATTTCTGTGTGACTGTCTCAATGGTAATACTTGATTGCATGTGCGTGCATTCTAACCGCAATTAGCAACGTTTATAATGTTCACAAGTCACTCAGCAGCAAAGTTTCTTCAAAAATTCAAGATTAACAATTTCGTCACGCAATTGAACATGAGACACAACGCAAACCAGCCAACCTTTTTGTATCCTGTCTCTTGTGCGTAGACGTTTGCTACCACAAAACCAATTTCGAAAAAAACGCGTACTTGCACATATGCATTTACGTTTTAAATAACAAATTATTGACGTTGATTGCTCTCAAGTATTTCTTCGCCTCAAGATTATTAACTAATTTTATATTGGTGAAATCGAACCGACAAAATGCATACAGCGAAAATAAAAAGCAGACGAACACCAGCCTTATTTTTATGACGCAGATCTTGTACCATCTATCATGGAATCCTTAAAAATGATTTTTGAACGTTTATACAACACGGTAGTTACCGACGTGGATCTCGATCTGGAAGACAGTATATGGTGTAATTTGAAACTTGACTCAGGAGATAGTTGCATTGTTGGTGTCGATTAACTTTCACCATGATCATCGGGTACACACAACGAAAAACGTCTGAAAGCGATGCAGTACGTTGGAAAACAGAGCAATTCTCAATTACTGATTATAGGATACTTCAAACAACCATATAGCCGAGTAGATCATCCACTCTAATCACTAGACTACAAATTTCGCGAACTGTTCGATTACATCCCTGTGTATAATCATGTTTGCGAATATACACGACAAAGAAATTTGCAACAGACATCTATCCTTGACCTAGTCACAACCTCCGATGCTACGACCGTGGAAGATGTTTAGTATCACTCTCCGCTGGGTTGCAGCGACCACCTCGTTCTGCTCTTCCAATATGTGTGCAATGCTAGTAAAATGGTAAAGCAAACAAAACGAAATAGAAAGTGGATTGCATTGGCTTGAAGTAAACAATGGGGGGTTTCGTTGATTATAATATAAATATCTGTGATCCGGACTCGTATTACACATGACAGATTACATCACTGACATCACTAACTCTAGCAAGCTTTTGTTTGCAAGTTTTAGACTCCTAAAAATGCAATAATACCAACGGAATTGCAGCACCAATTGTGCCGGAGACTATAAGCGATATTTGTATCAATTATTAAATAATGAGGTACCACCTACACAGGTTGAATGTCAACAAATCCCCGGGAGCCGACGCAATCAGACCTGCGATTATAAAGTTGTGTCAGCCAATTGTATAAACCGCTCTGTGATTTATTAATCAACTTTTTGGGAAGGGTGTTGTACCAGCCGACTGAAAGAGAGGAATCGTAACACCCATCTACAAAGGCGGCACTCGTTCAGACCCAGAAAATTACCGCTCCGTTACATTTCTTGCTGTGATCTCAAAATTAGGGAGCGAATTGTGTGCAAAAGGACCGTGATTCATCTTGAAATCCAGAACTTGTTGTCCAGAGAGCAACACGGGTTTCGGAAGTCTGGATCTTGCATGACAAACATACTGGAAACAATGAACGACTGGACGCAGGTAGTGGATAAGAGTGGTTGCCTGCATGCGTGTTACTTGGAAATATGAGCGACGTTTGATCGCGTGAACCATTCTATACTCCTAAGCAAGCTGCAGGAGGCTGGTATTAATTGATTCCTTCTTATCTGGCTGAGAAGCTTCCTCCTTGATTGCAAGGCAACAATAGATATCGATGGCGTCATGTCTAGGGACACCGAGGCCACTAGCGGTGTTCCACACGGTTCGGTGCTTGGCCCGGTTTTCGATGCACATGAATGACCTTCCGAAACTCGTCACAACCAAGATATTCTCTATTACTTTTATACTATTATATTTTTCACATTTTCATTTATACCGTCATCATGTGGTGTTGTAGAGTATTAACTTTTTTAACCGTGAATCCTCGAATCATTGAATCCAAGATGGTTCTTTTTGTGTAGATGATGCTAAATTTTAGGTGCGAATCGAGTTGAGCGTGGACTGTTTGCTCTAACAAAGATTCGGACATATTGAGAAGCTGGTCTGGAAGGAACAAGTTTCCATTCAACTTCATAAAGTGAAAAAAATGCAGATAAGTAAGAATTTCCCATTCGCCTACAACCTTGTATCCCAACAACTGTCAGGACAAATTAAGTAAAGAACCTCTACGTATGGATAAGTGGGTGTCTGAAAAACATCACGCAATGCGAAGCCGTGCACAACCGAGCCAGCGGCAAGCTAGGTATTCTTCGGCGCATTTTTGGACGTTTTTCCATTGAAACTATCCCATTGTTCATAAATACGTATATTAAATCAGTTTTTGATTACTCAGTGCAAGCTTGGGTACCATGGCTAAAAAGCTGGTGGAGAGGATTCATCACAGAGCAACTAAAATGAAAGGGCGTCGTCGCGACCTCCCTCATGAGGATCGGCTGGTGCATGTTAATTTGCATACACTGGCTCGCAGACGAGGTCGATTAGACTAAGATTCAAGATTCAAGATTTATGGTTAAAAAGCAAATTGCTGTACAATACCATAGGATATACGTATAAAAAATTATTTAAAAAAAAATCGTTACTTGTATGATCATGTCCATGTTCTTCATAGGTGGAGCAAAAATAATCCTCAATGGCAACACAGACTGAGGGAAAAGAATCTTTGGATGGACGGTAGTTCCGTGCGTTAAAATAATATAGACATCAATAGGTAGGGGCCAACGCAGTAGTTCTCAACATAAGGTTTCGTAACCTTTGTTTAAAATGTGCTCGTTCGCTGAGTTAACAATATCTGTCGGCAAGCTATTCCACAAGAAGCATACACGAACAGCGAAGAAGTGACGACGACAATTCAATCGTGAGTGTGGGATTTGAAGAGTCAAAGGGTGGCTGCGTGTGGGGACAACGGAACGAAACTTGAAGAGGTGTTTGAGAGGGTGGGATTTCGCGTAGATGATTCGATATGTCAGAGTGAGGTCGTGTAGGATACGTCTGCGCTCGATGGTGCACAGTCCAAGTCTGGTCAGTCGCTGCTCAAAGGGTAAATTATTCAATCCGGTAACCGTTTGGTTGCCTTGTGATAAATTCGTTCGAGGAGCGAGATGTTTTTTTCCATCCATGGCGTCCAAGCTTGTACAGCGTAATCAACGACAGGATGTATGTAAGTGTTTAGTAATTTCACGAGTGAGTGTGGTGGGAAACGTCCGAAAATGCGTTTCAGTAAACCTAGCAAGCTGCATGCACGCTTGTAGACGGCTTCGCACTGTAGGCTGTTCTTCAAAGTGCCAGACACCAAGATTCCGAGATCTTTTTGTGATGTACTCCATTCAAGCGGGTGGCTGCCGAGTGTATAGGGAAAGGGAAAGGGTTTTCCGACTTGCAACATTTTGCACTTGCGGAAATTAAATGGCAGTTTGTTTTGTATTGACCACTGGTGCAGTTTATTCAAATCTCCTTGCAGAACTTGACAGTCCTCGATAGAGTTGACCTTCGTCCAGATTTTTACGTCGTCTGCGAATAAAACAAGCTTACATGCTAGTAAGTTCGGTAGATCGTTTATAAATAAGAGGAACAGTATCGGACCGAGAACCGAACCCTGAGGGACTCCGCTCGTGGCTTCAATTGTTCGAGAAGTTTCACCATCTATTCTGACTTTTACTTTGCGTCCAGACAGGTGACTTGTGAACCATGTTAGTAGGTTTCCGATGACGCCAACATTCTGCAGCTTCTGAAGCAGTAAGGAGTGATTCACTCTGTCGAATGCTTTAGATATATCTAAGTAACCGGCATGGACGGAACCCCTTTGGTCTAGTGCTTGCGTCCAGTCATTTAGCGTCGTGAGCAAGTTAGACAGGCATGAATATGTTTTCCTAAATCCGTGTTGTGTGAAAGTTATTAGCTGATGGTTCTCGAGATGTTCAACAAGTCGTTCACACACCAGGCGTTCC